>JBBPOH010000647.1:0-11571 GCA_038091335.1 Phylloporus arenicola | reverse complement strand
TGATGACATTACAAAAACCAAAAAGAACCATGGCGAGAGCGTAAATCCATTTTGATCCCTGTAGCAGTATCTTACTCTCCTGCCACCACGCAAATATAATGAACCCACCTGAGGCCGATTTCCAAGCGAACATACTGTAGTGACGAAAAGGAGGGCGATGTATAGCTTAAACACGCATAAACTTTCAGATCGCAATGGAAACATTGGTTCAATCACCTTCAAGAACACCTCAAAAATAATTTGACCAACTCCTGAGGCGAGAAAGTTGAAGGCATTGTCAACTCCGGGTGCCGTTGCAGATGAGACCAACTAATAACCATTCAATGCGCCTGAATAGAGGTAAAATTCAGGTACTTACGAAGAAAAAGGCAAGGTAAAAGTTAGCAAGGGCTGTCCAGGTGAAAAAGAGCTGGACGGCGTTGTAGATGAATTCAATCTGAGCGAAACATTGACAATTCAGTGATATCAAATCCACAGCACAAATCCAAGTACCTGTAAAACAAGCATTCGAATAGGATTCTGCCCCGATGTCCAAATCTTGTAGAAGAAGATGGTTGAGTGAATTGACGCGAAAAGTGATCCATTCAACCATCTACGGCGTTGTGAGATGAATTCGGGAACCTGGGGTTCAGTCAGGGAAAAAGTATTGCTTATGACGTTATAGGTCACCGTTGTGGGGACATCAGTAGACGCCTTTGCACTTTTCACGTATTTCAAACTGCGAGCCCTCAGTTTCAACCTGAGGCTGGGTACAACGAACTTACACCCATCCCTCACGCTTCTTCGTCACAATCTCGAAGCACAAGATACGATCCTCAGCAAGATACATGTTACGTTCTGATCGAGATATTAGTAACAGCCCAGAGTAAAAGAAAAAATGGACTGACCAAAAAGTCCGGCATTACTGACTCCCCCGCCGTGCATTGCTTCGCCCTTGAAGTACGAAGCAAGTGGCCCCTTACCATCGGGCCCATTCAGAAGAGCCTTATATCTGTACGCACTGAAGGCACCCGGCAACACACTAATATAACCAAAGACGCTCTGTAAAATGCTAGAGTAAATCGAGTAAATCAATAAAACTGTGGCCATACTTCAAGTGGTTTGTCGAGAATGTTGGACATTTTGTACTGGATTTTCGTTAGGCGAGCATACAGTGGCGAAAAGAAGCACTGTACCTCAAAGTTCTGCGAGGCAGCTAGAGGACTAATGAGTAGCAGTGAGCAACCTCTGCCGGTGTCGACGCAAATTCTAGGAACAAAACACTGTTGGTCATGAGTCCAGCACGCAATAAGGTGACCTACTCTCCGCATGCTCCCCCAACGTTCGAGTGCTTATCAAAACCTGCGTAGCGGTTAGCGAGAATAAGTGAATATATATTGCATACATTTCCAGAGCTCATAGATTGAGGTTCCAGTTGGTTTTGTTCCGACGTCCAAGAGCACGCAAACTGGTAGAGCATGAATCTCAGGGGGACAGGCTGCCGAACTGGGAAACATTTCACGCACCGTTGGGTTTAATCAGAGGACCGAAAGCATTGAAGAACCATCGATGACTGTTGAGCTTCTTCTTGTTCTGTTCTTTCAAGCAAAAAATGACCTGAACCGGGCATGCACCGGAGGAGACTTCGCCTGTCTCTGTGACAATGATATTTGTGGTATACCTGCGTATACTCAATTGATGACAATGTAGTCCAAACACGGTGCACTCACTCGAAGATGTGTGCCGTCACGTCTTTGCCTGCTACAGAGTCCTTGGCAATTCCTTCTTGGTAACAGCCCATCTAGCCAAACAGCTCAGTGTCATGAAGGGCGATGGATAGGGAGAATTACTGTACCAGAGTGAGAACTTGCAAGGTACGCTTGTTGACCTTGTTGCGTCCATCAGAAACGATGCATACGACCACCTTTTTCCAACCATCCGCACCCCATGTTTTAGAACGGCCCCTGCTGCAAAGGTGGGCAATGTTCTTGATGACACTACAAGAACATGAGATATGGTACTGTGGGATTGAGGAAGGCCGTACGCATTCATAGTTTTGACGAAGAGAACTTCGTCTTCATTATACATTGTCATCACAATGAAGAGCTCCGTGCGGCGACCATAGAGATACGGTCGGAGGGAATACTGTTTGCGCACAAACTCGTCTGGATCACATGTAGCGGCAGTATACCTCAGCTTTGACATTTCTTCAACATCAGACATAGTTTTGGGAACGATGTGGCTCGGTACATGGGCGTCGAGAACGAGATTTCCGTTCTGGAGCTCAACTTGACGAAGGGAGCGACGTTTCATGAGTTTTTCTCTCGCGACGGAGTAGCCGATGCTCATCTCCCTAACCATTGGGGGTGGAACGGGAGGATAGTTGGCCTGATAAGCGCGATAATCGTAAGGAAGGTTTGGACGGCTCATATTGTACTCGGGATTGAGATGGACTTGTGAGCCATGGGCGTTGCTGTGGATGGAGTGGGCCGACTTTGAGTCCCACTGGGTATCGTAGTCGTATTGTGTGTGGTTGACAGGAGCTGGTGGTGGTGGTGGGTAATCTGGAACGAGAGACTGGGGCGCCTGGCCATAGTAAGGATCGTGTTGCCGTGTATAGGGCATGGAAGGCAAGTTGAGGAAACAAAGTCCGCTCGACGACGATAGCGAGCTCCCTTGACGATCTAACTTGTCAAGGAATACAATATTAATAATAATACAAGTCTTATTATTATTTTCAAACTCCGCATTCTTTCGGCAGTGTCTTTTATTCCCACGGAGGCGCCAGTGTTGTTCTCTCCCAAAGGCCTTCCTCCTCTTTCTCTTCCTCTTATTCTCGCCGTCTCCAATACTCCTCCTTGATCTCCTTCTTCTACCTCGTCCCCCACTTCTAGATACTCTGGTGAGCCACTCGTCCTTTCTCTTCTCCTTGCTACAGCAGACAGCGACTCTTCGCCTCGAGGCCACCACGTTGACGCCAACTCTTTGAGTTTGGAGCCCACAACGAGCGCCGAAGTCCTTTGCCTACATCCATCTTCTTGCTCTCTTTCTGTCCGTGTTTGAGCCTATTCAGCCATATTTCCCACATCTGGGTCGTCAGCCACCGTTTGCTGCGTCCTATTAGCCACGCTTTTGCATTCTTCCTGTGCCCTCGTTCTTACCCTTCTTCATCCCTCCAGCGAACATCTATCCATCCATGGCAGACGCTCCCGCACACAGACTTGACCTTCGAGTTGGTGGAAAGTACCGCTTGGGCAAAAAGATTGGCTCTGGTTCCTTTGGTGCGTGGCCGCCCTTTCTCCCCTCACGTGCATTCTAACCACCCTGCAGGCGACATTTACCTTGGGATTAACATCATCTCCGGCGAGGAGGTCGCCATCAAGCTCGAGTCCGTCAAGGCCAAGCATCCCCAGCTCGAGTATGAGTCCAAGGTTTACAAGACTCTCGCAGGCGGTGTCGGCGTTCCCTTTGTCAGGTGGTTTGGCACCGAATGTGACTACAATGCAATGGTCCTCGATCTGCTTGGTCCCTCCCTCGAGGATCTCTTCAACTTCTGCAACCGCAAATTTAGTCTGAAGACGGTTCTACTCCTCGCTGATCAACTGGTACTCCTAATCTCGTTGTATACTACCTTTTCATTGATCTTTTCTTCATCCTAGATATCCCGCATCGAGTACATCCACTCGCGCAACTTTATCCATCGTGACATCAAGCCGGACAACTTCTTGATGGGCATCGGAAAACGAGGCAACCAAGTGAACGTGATCGACTTCGGCTTGGCCAAGAAGTTCCGCGATCCGAAGACTCACCTGCATATCCCCTACAGGGAGAACAAGAATCTGACCGGTACTGCTCGTTACACGTCCATCAACACCCACTTGGGCGTTGAGCAGGCCCGTCGCGACGACTTGGAGTCCCTGGCATACGTGCTTATGTATTTCCTTCGGGGTGCCCTCCCATGGCAGGGCCTCAAGGCCGCGACGAAGAAGCAAAAGTACGATCGCATCATGGAGAAGAAGATGACCACGCCCACCGACCTTCTCTGTCGCGGGTTCCCCAACGAGTTCGGGATCTTCTTGAACTATACACGTGCCTTGCGTTTTGACGATAAACCTGATTATTCTTACCTCCGCAAGCTCTTCCGTGACCTCTTTGTTCGCGAGGGCTTTCAATACGATTACGTCTTCGATTGGAGCGTCCAGCGAGGTGCGCCTGAGGATGGCAGCACTGGTGCGAGTCAGAAGGCTTCCGCTGGCAGGCGCAAGGTTGTTCAAGAGGAAGAAGAACATCGTACGAGTGATAGGATGTAGGTGCCTTAAGATTTCCTTTTTTTCCTTGTGTTTCTGTGGCGCTGAGACTTGTTGATGCAGGCTTCGCTCGCACACCCGTCAGCAGCAGGCCAATGCGCCTGGTGCGGTAGGGCAGCAACGTGGAACAGCCCGTGGCAGGGACACTGACATCTGGTAATCGCGCAACATTCCCTTGTTTCTTTTATTCGAGCGGGGCACGCCCCGGGTGCGGCCGAGATTGGGGGCGGAGGGAAGTTGCAGAGGGTGCTCGGTCGTTGTTGGATATCAATCATGGATGGTCGGTCGCGGATTTCAAGTCCGGTGAGAAGGGAAGAATAGTCGCTGCGCCGTGTCGAACACGCTCATGATCACACTTGCACATAAGCTCCCAAGTCAAGCCAAATTCTGGTTTTCCCGCCGCTCTGACGTGCACTACTTCACAAGGATAACCGCGACGACCCACCATCGATGAATAGTTGCCTCACCCATATGTATAGCACGGACGCTTTTTTTTCCTTTCACGCCGTTGGAGTCTCTTCAAGTCTTTGGCGGCCGCCTAATTCCCTTTTCGCATAGCAGCCTCATCCTCACTAGCGCCCATTATCGATTGATACAGCTTGGTCTTCCCCGTCGGATTTATGTTCATTTCAAACCTTTACAACGTGATTGGTACACGTTTCATCTTCTCTCCAAATCACTCAACGTGCACTTTTTCCCATGTTTCCATTTGACCACTTTCATGCCTTACTCACATCTCCCGTCGTTTGTTGTCCTTTCGTCTTCCCTTCATTACCTATGGGCTTTTGGATGAAAGAGGGCTTCGAGATGAGGCTGGTGGAGTTGGGACTGGTTTTGCTAGAGCAAGTCTTGATGGAGATGGTATTCCGTTACGGAGATCGCGGTGTTAGTTAAGTTAATGGCAATATTGGCGTTGGTGTTGACGATCGGTGATCGCCCGGCCGAGTTGTCCATTTTAGTGATGTCCCAGGAAACGCCCGTCGCACGACGACTCAGGACAGTCAAGCACATCATCATCGTCTGTTCAGGAAAGGGCGGCGTCGGAAAGTCGTCTGTGGCTACCCAACTTGCTCTTACTCTCCATGCGCTCCCTTCCCGTCCCCGCGTAGGTATTCTTGACGTCGACCTGACAGGTCCATCTATACCTCGCATGCTTGGACTTGACGGGCATGGCGTCCATCAAAGCAGCGATGGATGGGTCCCCGTGTATGCCGATGCGCAGCTTGACGGCGATCCAAGGCTGGGATGCATGAGTGTCGGATTCTTGCTCAAGAAGAAGAGCGACTCCGTTGTTTGGAGAGGCCCGAAGAAGAATGCGATGATCCGTCAGTTTCTGAGCGACGTCCGATGGGGAGAACTCGATTATCTTGTCATCGACACCCCGCCAGGTGTGTGAATCTCCGTCCATTGTGGAGTTGGTATACTGAGGTGTCATTCTCAGGCACATCAGACGAGCATCTATCGCTGCTGGAGCACCTGGCACCTGCGCAGGCAAAGCTGTCGGCTGTCATCGTCACAACGCCGCAGGCAGTGGCCCTGCTCGATGCGATGAAGTGTCTTTCGTTCACACGCGCCGTCAAACTCCCCGTGCTGGGGCTGATTGAAAACATGAGTGGGTATGTGTGCCCGTGTTGCGGGGAGATCAGCAATATCTTTTCAACCAAGGGGGGAGAGGAGATGGCGAGACGAGAAGGGCTGGCGTTTCTCGGCGCTCTGCCGGTCGACGGAGAGCTGGTGACGCTGCTGGATGCCGCGGAGACGAGCGGTGGGGGGCCAGATGCGGCGATCGAGCTCAAGGCGTCTGATATTCTGCAGCAGTACCGGGCGACGTCGTCTGCGCGACTGTTTGCGAGTATCGCCGAGCGGGTCGTTGCGAGTATTTACGCGTAGTTGCGCTGAATGATCCGCAAATGCGAGTGTGTTGAAAGTTGAAATGTCGTAACGCTCGCCACGTTTTTCATGATCATGTTTGACTTTTCGCTTGTCTTTTTCGCCTCGTTCATGACTGCTTTTTTCATGCGTTTTGACGACTGATCTTGTCCCCAGTCTAGCGTGTATTTTACCTCGGCTGGTCACGATGTCCGTTGACCTCGCTCGTCTCAGTTCACGTTCACCCGTATTGCTTTATAATGACCTCAGTCTCGGCCTCGCCCTTTCTAGTATGTAAATTTCCCTCCACGTCTTTCCCGAACTTATCCACTTTTTAGACGAGGCCGCACCCCTCAGAGGGGGCTCTCCTTCCTCCACCATGACCATTCGCAGACAAGACGCGTCCCCACGCGCCCCAATGTTCCTCGATGACGATATCTTTTCTGCCCTCTACTGTCCCCCCACTCTCCACCGCCGTTCTAGCCGTCTCTCTCGCTGGCTCTCCGAGCTCCCGTCTTCCACAGCCACCGATATCCCTGACCTTTCCCATGTCGATCCAATCGGTACTCAGAGCAATCCATACCTTGCATACCCCCACATGAGCATGGCCGCTCTTCGCCATAGCTCTGATGACGCCGATAGTATACATGATTATGTGGTCGTAGACCAAGACATCACGCTCGACAGCCTGACAGACGAGTCTCCACACGATCAGGTCCGTTATCTTGCCTTCTTGATCGCATGCCATCTAACGTGGCATCCATAGCCCTCCCATGACTCTCCTCCGCCAGATATAACAAATCACCGATCAAGATTTCTCAACCCTCAGTCGTTACGACACCTACATCTCCCAAGACTCTCTGTAACATCCTCTCCGAGGACGAACGTATCTCACAGTCCTTCGAGGCGGTCCATCTTCCACCGCCCATCTCGAAGCGATCTTACTGTAGGCGCAAGTGGCTCTTATCACTCACGAAGCACGAGTCTCCAAACATCTTCAACTCTCCATGCACTCCACACTCCCGCTGCTCCTCGCCCCTCCTCGTGGCGGTGGCGACCGAGCGTTCTTGGCCACTTTTCGCCCGCATCCACCACAGATACAGATACCCGTATAAGTCCCGGTGACTCTGCCACTGACCGATCTCGGCCCAGCATGTGTTCTTCGAACACCTGTTCCTCCATCACTACTCCCACAACTGTCTCCCTCCACGAGGATGGTGAATCTCCTGTGCCCTCTACACCGCCATCCAAAGCATCGTCCCTTTTTGGCTCCCTGCGTGTCAATACACAGGTTAGAGGCACGCTCTCCCATCCCCTTTTCAAAAATGACAGTGGTTCCGCATCATCTCCGTCCTTGCGTCCGCTATACCCTGCCTCTGCGCCACGTCTCCCGGACCGACAGACCGCGCCTCCCTCGTCACCAAACACTGGAATAGCTCGCTTATCATTTGTTTCGAGATCCCGGCAGAGCCAATCGGGGGGTCTGAATCAGATCTTCGTAGAAGAACCTGACGATTCGCATTCACATGTCTTGTTCGCTGGCAAGTCCGGTGGCCCTCGGCTTTCCTTGTCCTTGCCAAGTTCAACAAGACAGGCCAAGAAGAGGAAGCTCGTCGTCAGCGGTATCGCGCTTAACGATACAAGACGCCTGGAAGCGATCCAGAGATGGTGCCAAGTACGTCCTATCAAATCGGTATCCACACTTGCCTAATCCTTCCTCTGCTTGATTTGCAAGTCCTTTGGTGAAGTTGATCAAATCACGAGAATGCCCAACGGTGATCTGCACGTCAACTTTCAGAAAGCAGAGGTCGCAGATACCGTGTGTACACTTTTCCCCCCCATTTGCAGAGAGACTAATGTCGTTGTAGGTGTGCCGTGTGCGCGCACAGGTCTACATTGCTGGCGTTGGCAGTGTACATTTATCCTGGACCACAGGAAACAAACGAACGTAGCAAACCCCTCTTGCCAATTTCATGTCTCTCCTTGTTTGTAAAGGCAAGCTGTCTGCCGATTGACCTTTGCTTCTTGACTCATCCGTTGCCACAGTGTACAACGCAGGCCTACGTTTTACACCCCTACCTAATCCTATCTAGACCCTGCTGTCTCACGACATAATCTTTGACGTATGCATTTGCGGCAAGTGTATTTCACGATTCCATGTATGTCCATGTGTTAGACTTCGTTGAACCGACACTGACCGAACCCAGATGGCCCTCACGCTCATTGATTTAATCGCATTCCACATATTCCAGACCCATCCGTATACCCCCCCGCAAGAAACGATATCAGTATAATCGCGCTTTTCGTTCATGTCACTTGATTCCACAAATATGTACCCCCTTTTGTTGATGTCCATTCTTTTTTCATTCAATTCGCTTTGGACAGTTGATCCCATCTTGAGATTTTTTCTTGACATGCCATATAATATTGGGCTTGGCCAAGAACAATAAAGACGGCCTCGTTGTCTCTGTTGGACGTCATGCGTTGCGTCATCCAAGGGTTGGAACAATATCTTTCTTCCGACCCGGGCCGTTGAGCTCTCCGTGACGTCGCCTACCCGGATCTCCTGCCGGTCAACGACCGTCTGCTCCCCGAGCCTGGCAGGGTCCTCGACATCACAAGACTAATCGGCGTTCACTATCACTATCACAGAAGCGGACAGCCATTTATCTTGCACATACACGCGTTCCGCCTACTTCGGAGGCGTGACGTACAGGCATTCAAAACCGCGATCAAGGAAGCGTATCATACAACGGTATTCTGTTCCATTTTACTCGGCTTACCAGCAAGAAAATGCCAGTGGTGAAAGGCAAAGTGTCGATGGGGCCTACGACTACCCATCCACCACGATGTTTTCAAGGTCCAACATGTTTTTGAAGAAAAGGAATGAGTCGATAAATCGAAACGACGAAACGAATCAGAAAAAGAACGAGTCCGATATCACGCAGGATTACCCTGCTCCGCATTCCAGCGCTGCCAGTTGGCATCGATGGATGGCTCCGAGGTAATCTGAGGTGGCTGCATATCTGGTGGGGGTCGCGCCGCCTCGAAAGAAGGCTTGCCAAAGCGGCCACCCGGACCGCGCCCAAAGTTATTTTTGTGATGCTGAGTGTGATTGTCTCGACGATAGTGTCGGCGAGGTACCACGTTGCGCTCCAGATTTGAGCCTATCGGCATCGAAGCTGGCCCTCCAACTGGCGAAGTAGAGATCCGCCGACCAGGAACTCCATGGCCGTTCCCCGACTGTGGTGGAACTCCGTGCCACGTAGGACCTGGTATCCACCCGTGAGCACCCAGAGGATGAAGAGGTGGAGCCGCCAGCGGGGGATTGATGTACGAGTGAAAGACGACCGCCTGTGGCCGAATAGGAGGTGGGGGATATGCGCGCCAAGTTACTGGAGATTGTCCTTCAGTAGTTCCGGAATTGGAAGGAGCTAGACCTTGTTCTTGATTTCCGGCCATGTATTGGTTCAGCGCGTCAGGGGGATAGACAGGAACAAGCATTCCCTGGTCACCTGTAATAAACCCAGTCGGGATTAGGGGTGCTTGCGTGTGAAGCAGAGTAGCATTGTTGGCAGCTCCGTGGTGAACAGGAGCGGTCTGGTTTGAGTCGGAGGTATGGGGAAGTGGAGGAGGATAATGCATAAATGTCTACTGAACGGTTAGCACACTAAAAAAATCTTGTCGCGAGTCACATACGGGATAAGCACCGGCGATGGGACCAAAGGGAATAGGCGAGTATGAGGGAGTTCCATTGTTATCTGAACCCCCGCTCTGCGGTGGGGGCGGAGCTACAGGCGGAGGGAGGGGATAGCCGTAAGGCTGGCCAGCAAAAGGCATTTGGTAGGGAAACTGAGGCATATAATTTGGAATCCAGTACTGGATAGTGGGTGCTGGATACGCCCCAGGCAAGGCTGAAGCTGGGAGTATAGATGTCTGAGAAGACGCAAGCGTTGTATCTGGAGGAGCGGGCTCTCCCTGTTTGGCCTCCAACGATTTTTCCATCCCACTAACTTCCTTGGCTGGATCACATTCTGGGTCGTCAGCAAATGGAAGCTCAGATGGCAAAATCTCAGTCTCGTTCTGTACTTCGTTCAGGTTGCAGGCTTCAATGGATGGCGGGGTGGGGGTGGGCTGAGCAGGCGAGTCCGTGGGCTGCAGATCCGCCATGTTGGCAACAACATTGACACTGGGTCTAGGCAGCCTTCGATCGACATAGAAGTCGTCACTGGTAGCAAGTGGTTGCTGTTCCGACTTGTTGTGGACTGGTCGCCAGGAAGGGCGATGAGGTGGATTCCAATCTCGTAGTTGGACCCGAATCAAGCGGCCGTCAAGCATCCGATTGTGCTGAGATATTGGATTGAAACGCGGATAGCCAAGTAGAAAGAGACCTACCTCCGCCCTTATAGCTCTAGCTGGAGATTCGGTATTATTAAACTTGACAAACGCAAAAGCAGATTGCTTGTGATCTGGGGGAAGGACTAATCAAGAGTATGGTAGCCAAGTGAATTTAAACATACGTTGTCGGATAACCTTGACTGCTTCTATTCGCCCATACTTTGAGAACAAAGCCCTGACTTTACCTTCGTCCCAAGCATTCGGCCCATACATTTCTAGCCCGCCGACAAAAATGGTTGTGGGATCGACAGCAAGATCATCCCGTTTCTCTTGCGAGAGTTGCGGAAGCGACCCTTGACTGTCATGGTCCCTAAAAGTCATACTCTGAAAATCACCCATATAGCTCGCAGTAGTGGGTGTGCGAAGCATGAGCGACGCAGGGGTTCTTGGGGTGATGGGAGATACACCGAAATCAGGTGTACGTGGAATGCCTACTTCAATTTCTTGACTATCACTCTCTTGTGGAGTATGACAGCCGCTGTCCGAGGGCTCGATGTGACGATCAAGATATGGTGAAGAAGTGAGATTGTGTCCAGCCATACTGCATAAAACGTGTTATTGGTGCTCGAAGATCGAGAAAGTACTGACCTTGGGCTGCCCTTGAAATCCGAGGGCTCTACATGGTCTGCCCACCGAGTACGATTAGTTGATTCCCAGTTCGTGAAGGATAACTGTCCCGTGGATTCCCGCGAAGGAAGTGACACGGTGGGCTGAGGTCGGTTGTGCGTCAGTGAAAGCGCTCTTGGTCGTGATGAGCGGGAAGAAAGGATGTTTTGGTTGTTCGGGACACCACCCTTTTCCTGCTGCCAGGCATCGCATCCGGAACTCGGCTCAACAGTTTGATCTGAGTGACGTTCAGTGACTGAGGCATCTTCGGTAGTACGAAAAGTAGGGAACGTGTGGCTAGGGGGCAAAAAAATCGAGGCTGAACGCAAAGCAGGACCCGCCCCACGGCTACGCCAAGAACGGGAAGCTTGGATGACTGGTGACTGGCGCGAATTATTATAAAATTCCATGT
>JBBPOH010000646.1:0-11579 GCA_038091335.1 Phylloporus arenicola | reverse complement strand
CGACGTATCAAAGCAGTTTCTCTCCCATTCCTCGCAGCCAGTGCTCATCAAGGCTGTTTTGGCGATCCGACATTTTATGGCCGCCACGTCGCTGACAAATACGAATAGTACCAAGATCCTCGAGCTCGAGGATGAGCTAGCGACACAGTTGCGCGATGCCGTCGCAGGCCGCGAAGAGATCGAGGTAGCGTCCTTTTCGGAAGACGAGGTGCTCGCACTGGGTGCCGTATGTGCCCGGATATGTGCGTTGGCGGGCTCAAGAGACATTTGCACATGGATGGAGGAGGACGAGGGAGGTAAACAGAGCAGCGCGTGGGACATCGTCTCTGCTCTTGTCGAGAGAGGGCGTTTGGGATACCGGGAAGAAGAACGGGTGTGGTTATTTTGGTTATCTTTTCTCGCGAAACATCAACTAACGGTGCTCTGTGGATTGTCAGATGGTTGAGCAGGGTTTGCACCTGCTTGGTTTGCATGTCATCTGGAAGGCGCGTAGCTTACCCGATGTCAAAGACACGTCGCCCGACAGCGAAAAGTTCCGACAAACGTTACGCGAGCAGCGCGATTCCTTGACCGAGAAGCTTATCGATTATGTCGTCGGACAACAGTCGAATACGGGTGACGTTGTTAAACGCGCGGTAGGTTCCGATGTCGTGATGCGGCGCTTATCTGATTTGATCCATAGGCTTTCCAAAATCTCATGAATCTTCATATTTTGTTCTATCCGAGTCAAGCCACGTCACCCCGTGGTGATCCTCTGCCTACGGGACCGCTCTCCCTGCAACTCCAGGAGGAAGTGCAGCAGCATTGCGCAACCTTTATCCAATCCTGCATCGAGCAATATGCCGAGTCGCTGGAGGACGGCAGTCGCCATGAAGACGAAGAACCCGAGAGCGAGCGCGATGACAGCTCCGAGGAGCAGGATCCCACACCAACAGCCAAGGATTCCAAGGGAAAAGGCAAGGGCAAGAGTCTTTCTAAGGGGAGGGCGAAATTGTCTGTCGAACCAGGTGCGTTTTTGTCCGCATCAATAGGTCTCGGTGTTCATGTGCCTTTGCAGGCCAAGCTCCGACGAAATCGTTGCTCGAGCAAGAGTACCAGTTCATGACGACGGTATCGACGTTTTTGCGTGCGATGCGTGCGGGCGCTGTGCACATCAAGCACAGTGACGTTTTACTCGCCAACTATGGGCGGCTCGGCCCGTCGTTTGACCTTTGTACCAAGGTGATCATTGACGTGCTGCGCGAAGAAGGCATGTCCAATGACAATGGCGAGCTTGTCGTGGAGGTCATCAAAAAGGCGATCTTGGAGTCGTTTTCGCTCGTGATGGATGGGGTCGTGAAAGACGAGGAGCGGATGGTCGGCCTCGCCAAGCAGCTGGCAACGAGCTTTCTTATCCGTGGGGCGCAGCTCTCGGTCGTACGCCGGTTGGACGCGCGGTATGTCGTCAAGACACACAAGGAGTTGTTGCACGAGGCGATCAAGCACGTGTCTGCGTGCGAAAAGGGCAAGCAAAAGAAGCGGCTGGGCGTGTCCGTGTCGTTTTTCAAGGCGTTGGTGCCACTACTGAAGGGTGTGGAGAGCCGGGATGCGTTGGCCATGTGCGTTTTTTCTCTTTGCCGCTGTTGAGTTTGGGCCTGACGGACAATGTAGAAAAGCGTGCTTGGATCAGTTGGTGAGTGATGCCAAGATCGAGATCAAGCCGACGGCCAAGACGTGGGAGCCTCTGCGAGCGTACGAAAAGAAGCTAGTGTCGATCATGCACAAAGGTATGTCGTCACGATACTTGTGTGGGACATGACTCGACGCCCATGACAGGCGCTGGTGGAAAGGGTCGGAGAGCGAAAGCGGACGCGGGTGTGACGAGCGACGAGGAGAGTGGGCCGGAGGGTGGCGCAAGGGCTGAGGCGCAGGTGGAGGAACAAGCCCCACCGAGCCGACTGCGACCAAGACCGAGGCCGAAACTGAAAACCAAGGCCGTTGCGCGCGCGCAGACGCCTCCCGAACGGGGGCAGAGCGATGCGGAGATGGATGCCGGTGCGGAGACGCCAAAGAGTCGGTCGAGAGAGCAGGAAGAGGATGTGTTGGAGACGCCACAAGCTGCGCCGTCGACGAGTGCCAATCTTGCGATGGAGCCGAGGTCGTTGAAACGACGGCGAGAAGACGAAGACGAGGGAGACGTGGAGAAAGACGTTGAGATAGAGGCGGAGGTGGAGATGGAGATGGATGGCGGTATGGGTCCTGGGGCAGGCGCGGAGGACGACCAAGGGAGTCTGGACGAAGTAGCGCCTACCGAGGATGCTTCGACGGTGCAGACGAGCCCGACGAATGAATTCCTCATTCGGCGGAAGCGTGCACGACACTAAACGAAGATTGATTTTTTATGCTTATTTTTTGTTGCCGCTTTGAAAAGAGAATTGGTCTTGTGTTGTCTCTTTAGTCGCTGTTACTCAACACATTACAATAATAGTGTTCATGGGTTCACATGAGTAACAACTCTACATACATCATTCGAAAGTGGGAAGTACTTATTAGATCCTAGTACAAATTGGCATCCCCAATTGTGTATAAGCATTATTTTCGGAAACGAGGGTGGTGGAAGTACGAAGAAATTTTACATAAAGGTACATACGTTTTGAATTCGCTATTCACGATCCACGTTTACTTGACCGTCAGGGGAACGCACTGGAAAAGGAAAGCGAAGATCAATGAAAGCCAACAGGGGGCGAGGAAGCACTCACGTTGGCAACATGACGCTCTTGGTCGCCCTCGCCCTGTCCGGGCGCAGCCGCGTGCGCGCAAGGAGCGACTCGGAGGCGGGGCGTTGGCGCCGTCGGGGCGGTCTCCACTCGGGCATAGACTGGCGACGGCAGCTAAATGACGGTGGCCCCACGCTGGGCGGGTTCAGCCCGAACATCTCGTACACCTCCCGCTGCGCTTCTGTGAGCGCGAGGGCCTCGTTCGCGCTCGTCTGGCAGCTATACACCGTGCTCAGCGGCATGCCTGCCGATGAAAAAAAGGTCATAAAGACGTCGTTTGGAGAAGGTTGGGCATACCTGCAGGTATGGTGGGCCCTTCTGGCGGGCTCACCGACAAACGGCGTAGAGCCGGCACGACGTCGTCCAGCGTCAAGGATGCCGGTCGCGCTGCGATGGAGGCACGACGGCCGGGTCGGATTCGGCTGCGGGAGCGCAAGCCAGCTTGTGACAGGCGATTGCTCGACTTGCGCACGGCTGAAATGTGCGACAGATGCTTGCCGTTGCCACCCGCGGGTTCTTCAGCCTTCGTATCACCGCCCCCGTGCATCATTGAGTCCTCCGACACGCGGTCGTTGAGCGTGTCATAGTCTTTTGCGATCTCCATGGCGTGGTTCCACGCTTCGTCCCGCTCCATTTTGAGTGCCTCCATGCGCTCCTGCAGCCGCTCCTTCTCTGCCACCTGTCGTACAAACACCCCGTTGATCTTCCTCACCGCCATTGCAAGCGCGCTCGCGTTGTGAACGTCGTGCAGGCTCCTTAGCTGCGACATCTGCAGGACGATATCGTGCATCCTATCTGCAAGCTGGTCGAGGGCCGACATCACCTCGACGATGGCATCCATCGTGTGCGCGGCCTCGTTGGTCTCGCCGCCTTTCATCTGGCTCGCAAGCGCACCCATGAGCGCCCACCGTTTGCGTACGAAGGTTCTGTACTTCGTCTTGACGTCCGTATGCTGCAGCTCCAGGCGGTGCATCTCATCCGCGATCTCCCCCTCGAGCACTTCGACCCTCAACAGCCGGATGGCCGAGCACTCAGAGGACTGCCGGAGCGCACGCGATACCACCTCTTGAAGTTGCTCCGACGTGAAGGTCCACCGAGCTGCCTCCAACGTGAGTCCGCGCCACCTGGGCGGGGGCATCTGAAACTTGGGCGGGGGCATCGAAGCGGCACAATGGAGTTTATTCCATGGCGACCCAGGGCTACCGCCAGCGTTATTACTGCTTATGGAAGATACGGAGCCGTGCGAGCCAAAGACTTGTCCTGGAGTACTTGGTTTTCGCGGCCCGATAGGAAGGGGTGGACGTGCTCTTCCGCGACTCTGTACAGTACCGGACATTCTGAGAGAATCAACATGTCTGCTGCGCTGACAATCAAGGTCAGAAGAGGATGTTGGCAAGGTGGCAGGCGTGGTAGCACGGTACACTATCCTCTCCGATACCACAGTATGATAAGGCGGAGGCGGAAGGAAAGATGCAGAGATAGAATCTTCTGATGCAACGGGGGAAGAGGCAAAAGGAATTGGATAGTGCGTCCGTGGATGTGGCGCATCCGCTGGTGCTGATGATGGGGAGGGGACAAACGGCTTCTCATGACACAAGGATGAGCCAGACAACGGAGATTTTAGGAAACTGGCTTGGCTGACGACTGTAGTCGACGAAGGGAGAGGCGACTGAAGCGAGCTTTCGGATGACGTGATCCGCATTACATTGTCCGCCGATGTAGGAGAGTTGACAAGTGATTCATCAGTTGACTCGGGAAGGGGAATAGAGGCCGGATCTATGATGGGTAGAGGTACTGGCAATGGGCTGGGCAGTGCGCCAACATCACCTATGGAAACAAATGGCAGGGATGAAGACGAGCGTCGTGAGAGTGCCCGGGGAGCCTCATCTTCCGGTAGAGAGGAACTCGAGGTCGACATGGGGACAAGCGGGTGAGGACGATCAACGGCCTCCGTAACCTCTGCATTATCTGATTCCACTTCGACTATTGGCCATACTTGACCCGAATCCTCTGAGATGTCTTGCATGTTTGTTGCTTGCACGGAAGCCGATTTTGGTTGTCTCGCTGAAAGCGCCTCTTGTCTAGGCAACAAGGGCGATCTGGACCTGCGGAATACGCCACCTTGTATCTGTAATCTGGAGCACTTCATGCTAGAGTACAACATTCTTGAACCAAGCCCCGCAGGAGTCGGTGGACGTCTACGTAGAACCTGGCTATCGCTTCTGGCAAGGAGAGCATATAACGGCGACCAGAGGGGCGAGAAACCCATGGGTGTCTCGGGAAATGTCTGGCATCCTGCAGATCCGCTCGATACAAATTGTGACGAAGAACTTGAACCGGAGCTAACGGTCAGTTCGCAGTTAAAGAGCTCGCCATAGTCATGCTCTGACCCTGTCGCTGATGGCAGGCTAAGGCCTGGGGGCGGCGAGACAACGCCTTCCAATTGATCCTTGACTGATGTGAAGATGATCAGATTCCAACGTACAGCGAGATACAGAATCAAACGCACAGCCATTCCGAACAAAATTTGATCCAGCAAACCTGCGTCGCCGTAGTGCATCGCTACGATGCTTAAACAGTGGTGCACAATACGAGGCACTCGAGTCCGAAGAGGGAGAACAGACAGCTACCAAGGGCTCGGGTGGCTCGAAATCGAAATCATCCAAGCTGTGGTCGTCGGAGCCCACTCCAAACGACCCTTCTGGCGACAAACGCGGCGTCGCTCCCTGAACATTCACAGGCAACGGAATGTCGACGGCCGTTTTAGGTCCATCAAAAATGATGTCCTTGAAAACCCGTGGGCATCCTGGGACAAGACTCGTCTGGTCTTCTTTGGTCGCATTCGGGACCACAGAAGGCGAAGCAGATGATGCGTTCGAGGGTGCTTCCGATGCGCGAGATATTTGTCCTGAATTCTCTGGACTGGTTGCTGGCTCGGGGAATGTGGTGTTGGCGTCTGACATGGTATATTCCGAGTCGGTGCTCGCCACAGACCTGATAGTTGGGAGATGAATTGGGCTGGGTGGCCTCCCAGCAATCGTAGCAGGTACTGAAGGCACGGGAGGGATGAGCGATGACCTTGCTGAGTTGATTACGAGACAGGATTCCCGATGCGGCAATGTTGCAGAGTCCTGACGCACGATTCCACTCCGGTGTCGTGAAGCGCGGCGTTCGCTCGAAGCCAGCACAAATGTAGAGGCGATCATAGCATTTGTGAGAGCGGTACCGGAAATCGAAGACTGATTGTCTGATGGTGAAGGTGAAGGTGGATTCATGTTCGCATCAGAGCGGGTCTCGGCGGGAACCGCGGTCGGAGGCGAAAGTCCGATCTGAACGCTGGAAATACGAAGTTCTGCATCTGGAATCAGTATGGGTGCAGGTATCGACTTCTTGCGAGCAGCGTTTCGCTTTTGAGAATAAAGTGATCAGGTGTCATGAACTGAGAGCGACGGTACAACACGTACAAGAGATGCATCCTGTGAACGAAGAGAGAGGGGCGTTGGTGACATGTTTGCACGAGTCAACCTCGTCGCATTGTCTTTGGTTCTCTGAGAGCTAGCGAGAGAAATCACTGGAGAGCAACTCCTACTTCGGAGAAACTCTTGGTGGAACAAAGTCTCGTTGGAATGCGAGATGTCGATATCCATCGAACGCGAGCTCGGCGCGTTGGACGGAGATGCGCAGTCATCGTCGATGTGGAACACAATGGGTGACAAAGGAGGTGAGGGTATTTGTTGTCGAGAAAGATCATCGTTCACCTTGGTTACCTTGCGTTTACTATTCCACCGAGCGATGTTGGACAGCATCTACTTGAGAGCGGCGACGCCCCGCGCAGGCTCGAGGCGAGCAGCACCTGAAGCGAGAAAAATAACGTGAAGAGAGAGAAGCGAAGGTGTACGGGAGGAGACAGTGAAGATCTGTATATATTGCATCCATGGCAGTTCGCATCAAGGAAACGTAGCAGTTGGCCGCATCAAAGCCTCCTCGCATGGGCACCCTTGCAACCATTGATCAGTATGATGAAAACGGGTCACCTGTTCAATTTGGCATACAAACAAACATTACCTCGTTTAAGAATGTCCTTCCTGACGTTGTGATAACGCTTGACCGCGACATATAAGTATTTAGAAAAAGTTGGAACAAGGTGTGGCACCCCATAAAGCATCTTCGATTTATTCAGCCTCGTCACTGGACTGGCAGTGGACTAACGTGTGCACCTGGAAAAGCTCGGTTGGGTTACGTAACCAGTGATATCATCCGGCGGGACCCCCGCAGAGTCACGCAGTTCAATCGAACGCAACAATCTGGCGACAGTCATCGATCTGAACTCCACCTAGGCTACTTAGTTAAATTAAATCTATCCCCTTCAGAGCCTTGCCACTGAGGGAGGCAACAGCCATGATGCATGATGGCTTGATGGTGGAGGCATGCAAACCAGGAATTGGTAATTCCAACAGAACCTGTTTCCAACAAAGACTTTGTAACATTTACTCACTATGCTTAGCAGCCCGATTTTCATAGCATCCGGTGCAAACCTCATAGAAATCAATGGGAAAAAACACATTACATACACGTTTCTTGTGCAACGTGTCTCACCTTACACCCCAACAACTGCTGATCTACATCTTTCTGACTGGCCGCGGCCTTGGCGAGATGTCGCCTTCGGCCCCGTTTTCCGCTGTCAAGTGTCGTCCGCGTCGGCAAGATAAAGACTGGCATAGTTGATAACGTAACTGATTCCATGATCTGCAATGGCGGACGAGTGACGTTATCGCTTGACGACTCTCCAGCTATTCAATTTGCTCTTTCATCGATCCAAAACAGGCTTAGTTACCCTTGGGGCCCGAGCTCTTCCATCGGGTAGTTTTGCAGATAGGCTAGTACTACCTACCGGAGCCACTCCGGAGCCTCGCCGCCAAGGTCAACTGATGCGCATCGGACGCGCCTGAGCCCGTATTTAACGCCACAACGAACGATTGAGGAGCATGGCCGTAAACCACCGCTCCAGCACCTTACTATGTTCGAGACTAACCTCTGGGAGGTAAATCTTACTTCGTCCGCCCCCGACATCTCGGTTGAAGAAAACATGCCACCCTGGAAGCCCGGCGCGTGCAATCCAAGATAATTAGAAACCGGTTGTAGTATGCCAAGGGATGATGAACTCTATTGTCAACAGTGTGATCGTTGTCATCATTTCTACATACTTGAGAAGGATGTCAGTGGTATATATAACCCAGCTCGATTCACACCCGTTGATGCTCCACCAACACTTTATATAGGCGGCCCGGATCAATATCACGCCAACTGCATTACAAGTCGGAAAACAGCCATAGGCCGATGCTATGATGAAATTACAGTGCATTGACGATGTATCCCGTAATACACAATTCGACTATAGTTGGACTCGGACAGCCATATTACGGTAAGTAGAGGATCGCCAGCACCATCCATCACACGGTCGGCGTCCCTCAGGCTTCTGGTCGAATGTGTGGGTATGAATATAGTAGGGGGTTCTCCATATTCCATGACGTATGCACACCTGGCTCGTTCGAGGGACCAGCGTACGAAGAAAAGCAACAGAATAAAGTCAAAATGAGGGCGAATTACTATGTGTCTAATTAAGAAAAGTGGATACGAGAGTGTAACGCAGGGTAGCCAACTTCTGGGAGTTTTTTTTTAAATACACCAAATGGAAGGACGCATGTGAGGGTTATGAATACGTTGAGGAACTTGAATGTGAATGCGACAAGTGGAAGGGATGTGCACACAGGGCAGCTCCCTTGGTTCTCCGAACAACGAACGAAAGTGATGGAACGGGTGTTCAAATTCCAGTGAAGTGCTCCGCTCGGTATGGTTATAAGTGATAAGATGATGCGATGCAAAGATGCCGAAAGTCCATGTGGTGCCAAGCCATGACCTCGGCCGAAGATGTTGGAGAGCGCAACTCGAATGAAATGAACTGTTGGGTGACCATGTATGTCAACATAGCACGTCGGACGCGAACAAAAAAATTCCTGACTAAATATATGACGGACGATAGATTTCTCAGCTGTGTCGAAACGGCTGGAGCTTTTCCATGACTTCGTCCATGCTCTGCTTGGGATCAAAATTTGGATCAACTGGGCCTTCCCTGCTTGGGGACCGAGCCAAGGGAGCAGTCCCCAATGCAAGCGTGGATGCAGCCGAAATACGACGAAGAGCCTTTGAAGCTCGTCGTTCCTCTTTCCTCTTCTTCCGTTCCGAACGTGAGATGCCATCGATGCGTTCCGGTATTACCGACAGTGATGGCGTCGTGAGCGAAGAGGTGTCTGAAACAGACGTTGAAAATGGTGCTATTGATAGTTCTGAATGGAATTCCGGAGCGGATGCTGTCGCTGCCATGGTGACCCCAGCATCTCTCTGTCCAGATGTCGATTGATCTCTGAGAGGTACCACCGGACCCGACGAGCTCAGCGGTCTTTCTCGTACACTGTCAAGTCCATCCCCTTCCTGGGTGCTAAGCGAAGAACGCGCAAGGTTGGCGGCAGCGTCGATATCACTAACAGCACCGTTGTGTATGACAAGCCACCGGAGTCCCTCAATCTCCCTTATCTTTTTTCGAATGTTACGCTCGAGTTTTTCGATCGTTCGCGCCATCGCCATACGATCATCTTCGTAACGTCTGGTAATGGTGCCGATGTAGTCCTGAAGCTGGGCATTCTTCCTGCGTTGTTGAAAAAGGGCTTCTTGCAACTCCTCAATGGTTGCATCAGGCGAGTTTGTCGACTTTGCAAAACTGGATATTGGGGGCGACAGCTGATTTGACTTGGTAACAGCGTCGCCAAGGACCACAAGGTTGGACGTGACAGATAGCGTGTTGGCCCTGGGGCGTGAAAGTGCTACACGATTAGGCGGGGTAGAAGGTGCCGAACGGGGAAATAAAGCAGCAGGGTTGGGAGACGGTGGTGGAGATGGTAAAGGGACAGAAGGCGGTGGACCGCTTGATGTTTTGGTCAAGCTGGACACCGAGAGCTTTGGCTTCCTGGTTGGAGCCATTGGGACCACATGCGAGAGTTTGAAGCTAGATACCGAATACGTCGATTCATTGGCCATGGAGGTGTCAGTGTCGCTTCCAGAAGCGCTGGTGTGGCGATGACGGTTTTGACGCTCATCATGGGAAGAAGCGTCGTGAAGCGTTTGGGTGCTACCTCTTTCCACCGCACTAGATACCGGGAGCTTAGAAGGACTCCTGGACCCCTGCGAGGACGACAGAGAGGCTCGTTCAATCGAGTATCGGGAAAAGGCCCTTTCTGACAATATCGATCGAGGGATGGCGCTCGACGGGGGTATGGGAAAGTGAAGAGGTGGGCCCGATGGGGTAATTGGAGTTGTTGGAGTAAGTTCGCCGCTCTTCTTCGGAGAGTCCCCGAGGTATATTTGTACCGACTGCGACGAAGGAGTCTTTGGAGATTGCTGAGGCTTCTTGGGTTGTTCAGGGAGAGTAAACAAGTCGGAAAAGTCCTCTTCATCTCCGTTCTCTGCCGTAGTTGAATGAGGTCCCCGCAGCCGCAACGGGCGAGGGGTAGTTGACCGACTGCGAATGCTCGAATGAGATTCGATTGATGGTGCTCTTATCTCGGGGACCAGCGACGATAGTACGGAAGAAGATGGTAAAGGAGGAACTGGCACATCTGGCTGATGTATCATAGAAAAACGAGCTTTGCCATTTCGGGTTGGTGTTCGTAAAGGAGTGAAATGGGCCACAAGCTTGGACCCGAGCGAAGGAGAATGTGCATCTACTGGTGAAGGTTTGAAGGGCAGAGGCGGTTCTGGGTATAGACCATGCGGTGAAGGAGTAATCATGAGTACTGCATGTCTAGGAAAGAGGGAGTGAGTCTCTGTTGTTTAAGCAAAGGTGGGCGTCGCGCAATTGTTCCCTATCTTGGAAACAGACCAGAAGTTCACGTAGGAACTACCGCGTCCAACACCTCCATTTCAAGAGCGCAAGCGAATACTCACCCATTTCCAAAAGAACGACGAACAGTGTTCACCGTAGTGACTTGGTGAACCACATTGCTCACGGACTTTCTCGACAGTTGCGGAACAGGCACTGCAGACTGTTCCGCAGTTCTTTTGCGACCCAAGAATGGGAGCATCGAGCGCCGACTCGGGGCTTTTGTCACTGCAGTTTTTTCCGCTTGCCGAGGAGACGAAGACGGGCTAGACCCAATCCCTGCACCTGTGCGGGAAGCGTGACGAGACCCATGTGCAGAACGAAAAAGGTCAGAGAAGTCAGGCGTCCTCGTTCGGGCGCGCTGCGCAGCAGGAGTGTCCGAACTGCCCATTCTTCTCCGCGCTGACTTCCGAGTGTGCGAGGCCTGGGCGAGAACGGTGCGTCAGGTCAACGACGCAGAGTGTCCCAGGTTTTTCTTTCTGAGAGAGAAGTGGTCGGGCCGGAAGAAGTGAATGGCTGCGCAACAGCGGAATCGCCGCGTATAACACGCTTTCGCGTACGGACTATGATTCATAATTATTGTCAGTTCATTTTCAGTGCCGTACGATGTCAACGGGACCCGCAAATTGCCAGTGGCTTGTACTCACGCAAAAAAACAGCAAATTTAGTGGACGCACGGAATATGACAGACTCGAGATCGTAAACGTGCAGCAACCTCAGGAAAGCTCATTTTGTATGTCCTTGGTGGTGGTACTACACAGCTTCCTGAACTAGCGTAATATTTCCCGAAATGCGGGTCCCGCGTTCCTTATCATTGGTGGCCCTGAAATTCATCTTCGCTTAAGTTCCGCCCTTGAAGCTTCCTTTCCGAACTTCGGGATAATGAATGA
>JBBPOH010000645.1:0-11584 GCA_038091335.1 Phylloporus arenicola | reverse complement strand
AACTGGCTTCCGTTGGGGTAAAACGCCAATTTGCGTAGCCAAAAGATGCCGCTTTGGAAGAATTCTAAACAGGGACGAAAGAAGAACCGCATAGCAACCAACACCTCAGGCTTCTTGTTGCTGTTGTTGCTGTTGTTGCTGTTGTTGTCGGAGGTTAGTGTACGCGGGAGGAAGCTCAATTGTCTCTGACTGTCCCTCTTCTTGGGCACTGCTTGGACCAGCATCTTCATGCTGGATGATGTTAACTGGTCTCAATTGTCTCGTCATGCCCGACTTGCGTGAGCTCGTCATTGCAGTCGCAGATCCTGGAGCAAAGAGGCCAGCTTCCAGTTCGGGGGTTGTGGAGCGTGGATCAGAGAGTGATGTCACTCCAGACAGACGTTGGGACGACATGCCGTAGCGCGAGCTTCTGAGCGAGTCAGATAGCAAAGCCATAGAATGACGGTTGCTGTCTTCTTGTCCCGAGAGAGACGATAACGTGGGTTCAGTGACGAGGTAGGGTTCGGGTTGTAAATATGGCGGAGGTTGATAATTAGAAGGTTCGTTATCATCAGGATCGCCATGTAAAAGGTTGACGGGTCGCTCCTTGACAGATTTTCGTGTCTTGCGCCGAATGACGTAAAAGGCCGCAAGCCCAAGGATGACGATCAACGCGATCCCACCGACAACACCCCCTGATAACGAGATGAATGTGAGAACGAGAAGCGACCGATGTTACTTACCGACAATGTCGCCTGTATCATTGGGACTAGATATGGAGATAAGCGGTTGACGTGAATGCAGCGTTACTTGGTTACTGACCTGCTGTTCCCTCCGGTTGTTGCACCGCTGGCGTTTGTAGGATAAGTGCCACCAGCGGGAGACCCTGCCGTGGAAGAGGGGGAGTCGTTGGTGACGCAGGAGCTGTTCGGGTAAAGACCGGCAGAAACCGAATAAAGACCACTGCCTCCCGTTCCGAGACCGCGGTCGTCTCCGGCAACGATGATGAGCGTTGTACCGGTGCGAACGGTGGGCGTCCAGCTAAAGCCAGTCCCCATATTGGTCACATTGGTGATGGTGCCCACTGGTATTGAGAAAGAATCGCCGCCGGGAATGACACCTTGAAAGTTTGTAGTGCTGGAGAGCTTTGAGTGAGGGGTGACAATGCGGACACAAAGCGCAGTAACGCGTACCCTTCTACTTGGGATGCGTCCCACCAGAGCCTGCTTGCGTTGCATTGTACGACTTGGTTTGGAGGGTTGATGTTGAAAGGAAAATCGGGAGAGACGGCCTGGGATGAATTGAAGCAAGAGGAGTCGCTACTGGACAAGACGTTGGCGGCTACGCTGGTACCCCCGGTGCCAAAGCCGGAGCCATCGCTAACCTGGTGGGATTGGTATGAGGGGTCGAGTAGATAGGCGCTGGACTTACGACAGCAACAAACTGAGAGTTCACGGGGTACTTGAGCTGGAAGCTGAGAGAGGATGCATCGCCGGAGAACACCTGCGATACGATTGTGCGTACTTCGACGCCGCTTGAGAGAGGCGAAGGGCCATAAGGGATTATGAGTAGGCTGTAGGGTGGCGTCCCCGAGCCAGAGATGACGAGAGAGAGATTGGCACACTGCTGTGGTTTGCTGGTAAAGTCAAAGGAAAAGGCGGAGACGAGAGAAGCGGAAATAACGAGAGAAAGAGAGAAACGCATATTCTACGGAGTCAAGGTCATGGAAGAGAGTCAAGTTGCGGAGAAAGTAATTTATCTCACTCAGTTCGGTCATTTACAAGATAGTGTTTCAACGTCGATACCGCGCAAATCAGCTTCCTAGATTCACTTAAAATCGCGACGAACGACGCAGCGAAGTCGCTGGATATGTGTTCAGAGATGCCATCCGCAGCCACACCCGAAAGCGGAGTTGTATACTTCTTGTCCTCCTCCCTTTAGTACCCGCCAGTTCTACAATCCCGCCTGGCCATCTAATTATCGTATATTCACAGACTAGCACCACTTACAATGTCAGCTGTAACAGACACTCCTCCTAGGGCACCCCCAATCAAGTACAACGCCCACCTGGGAACCCGCTGGCAGAAGGAAAAGGCCGCCGCTGGCGTCGGTGCTTTCGACTTCCCAGAGGACCCAAAATACATCGGCAACTGGATCATTGGGGAGTGCGTCGGAAAAGGCGCCAGCGGTCGCGTCCGAATCGCCAAACACCGACGTACAGGTCAACTCGCCGCCGTCAAAATCCTCCCCTTGCAACCGCTTATGAACTCTCGCGCATCTTTGGCCACCCACCTCGCCAAATCCGAAAAACAGCGTCTTGGAATCGACAGGGAAATCATCATGATGAAACTCATGAACCACCCCAACATACTGCGCATATACGATGTATTCGAGGGCGAAAACGAACTTTACCTGGTACTTGAATACGTCGAAGGTGGCGAGCTTTTCGATTTCCTTGTTAACCGTGGTCGTCTCCCTCCCCTCGATGCCTTGGCCTTTTTCAAGCAAATCGTCTATGGACTCAGCTACGCCCATACCTTTTCTATCATCCACCGCGATCTCAAGCCTGAAAATATCTTGATACACTCGCTCAACCCTCCTCTGATAAAAATCGCCGATTGGGGGATGGCCGCCTTCGCACCTCCCGCCCTTCAGCTTGAAACTAGTTGTGGCAGTCCTCATTATGCGAGTCCCGAGATCGTCAGAGGCAACAAGTACAGAGGAAATGCGACTGACATCTGGAGCTGCGGTGTAATCCTATTTGCTCTACTCACCGGCAGGCTCCCTTTTGACGACAAAAACGTGCGAACGCTCCTTGCCAAAGTCAAGGCAGGTAGGTATGATATTCCCGCATACATAGACCCCTTGGCCAGGGACCTGTTGACACGGATGCTTGTCGTTGATGTCAACCAAAGAACTACGGTACGACGAGAGCAAGTCTCCTCCTTTCTCTCATTCACAACCCTTCTTAGATTCCCGAAATCATGCAACACCCATGGTTCAATAAGACGACCCCTGGAATCCTCTATGTACCGGCACCCTCCGTCCATGAATTGGCACGGCCTCTGCCATCCGAAGCTCATATTGACGAAGAGCTACTAGAATCCCTCTGCGTCATCTGGGCCAAGCATGCCGACGTCGCGGTCATTAAAGTCGATCTCTTGAGTCCTCAAGGAGAAGGTACACTCGCGAAAGCCTTTTACTTTCTCTTGCACGAATACAGGGAACAGACGCTCAAGGCACATGGTATCATTGTTGACGTTGACGAGACACAAGTCCATCTTTCTGGAAAAGTCATCACTAAGCAGTATAGATCACCCACCCAAAAGCGTTCCAATAGGCTCGAACTCGATGCTGCAATCCGTCTCGGGCGACTGCACAGCAGTCGTGATGCGCCTCCGCCGCCTTCCAGGTCACCTTCTCCAATGCCCCCCACAACGCACACCGACTCACCAACATCCGTGTCTCGATCTCGAACGCCATCTCCTGTAGGTCCTCGGCCTCCCAAACCTCGCCCGATATCGTCTCCGGTCGCGGATATACCGACGCGCCACAAGAGCATGTCTATCAAACCTATTGCTACAACTCTCCCTACTCCGCATGCTGAACTAGCGCGGGCCCGATCGTCCACCGTCACCATGTTCTCCTCACGCGCTACTCAAGATTCCCACAATTACCACGCGCATAATCAACAAATGTATCAGCCAATGCATATTCCGGGAACTCCTCCCTTGGCTCTGGGCCCCGCTCCGAGGTTGACACCCCTGAACGCGCAGGCCTCATGGTTCCCTCCACCACAACAAGCCCCTCATCCCGCCAGAACGGTTATAAGTCCTGGTGTCGCTCGTGCTACTCCTATGTCTATGGTTCAACAGATGGATCCCAATGAAATGTGGTCGCCGTCTACTTCGCCGCGTTCCGTGGAGCAAGATGCGATGGTAGCGAATAAACCTACGACACAAGTTCCGGTTCGATTCGATCCAGCGTTTACCCATCATGGCAACGATCCGTTCGGTTCGGCTGGCCCGCCCACCATTCAAGTTTATCGAGAGGATATGCTTCCCCAAGTGGATCGATCACGCTATTCTCAAGTACCAATGCGGCATGGAATTGTGCCAACTCTACCCGAAGATGCGCATCACTTTGGAAGAGGTCAAGAGAACAAGGAAAATAGTGAGCATTACGAGGGCAAGTACACGTATTCCGAACACGACCCGATGCATCCCACTGGAGCACACTTTGTGAAGATGCATGGTGCAAGGGTCGGGAGGGAACTTCGGAATAGTCTGCATGGTGCCGACTTCTTAAAAAGGGACGGCAAGGAACGAGAAAGAGATAGGAGACCGAGAGGTGAGTGAATCCGTATATGTGCGCCATGCCTGATACAACCTGGACTGCAGTACCAGCGCTTGATTTGCATCCAAACACCCTGAACACAAAACGCCCCGGAGTAGGTTCACCGACCCTGCCGACTCCACCGGGAATGCCGTCCATTTTATCTTCCCCTGTGGGCGAATTTAAAGGGTGGTTTTCTAATCTGTTCAACTGGAAGGCGCACACGTACGTGCTCTGTTCTACAAACAACCTCAACGCGACGCGCAACGAAGCGATCCGTATTCTCGAGCAACTGGGGATCGCATTCGAGGACACAGACAGTGCGCACGCTCCTGGGCAATCCGGGGTACTGCGATGTAGGACCAACGAAGTCGCCGACGGAAGCACTGGTGCGGTCGTGCAGAAACATGTGCGTTTTCGAGTCGAGTTTTCGGTGGGTTCAGCGGGGTTCGGTTCTCCGACTGGACCGAGTTCAGCTGGAGCGTACCACGTTGGCACGCCCATGTCGCCCCCTGGGATCCCCTCTCCGTTGATGTCTCCTCGGCATGCATTGGGTAAACAGGCGATCGCGGCTGGTTACGCATGTGCGATTATGTTGGTGCAGGAAAAGGGATCGTTGTCGACGTTTAGGGCGGTGTGTCGGTGGTTGAGGGAAGAGTGGACGTTGGACGCGCTCCAGAGTCCGCCTGGTGTGGGTGGACAGGTCAGCTTTTTCGAGCAGCAGCAACAGCAGCATTTGGCCGGGATGCAGAAGAGGGGGATGGTGTTGTAAGGTTGTACACGGCTGGTGTCCGTAGGGTCAAAATTGTATTGTAGGATGAAACGGAGCCGTTCTCTAGAGTTGGAATATTGTCTTTAGAAACTTTGCACGGTGTGTACACAGCACAAGAACATAATTACACTATAGAAGGGAAAAGGGACTCGATTTACTTATTATGATAGAAGCAACAAGAAAAATAGATGAGTACAACATGGGGGGGCTACAGATCGTACAAACCATCGAGGCAAACTTAGCACAGCACAGTAATCCGTCCATAGACACTCGAGCATCGTTAAGCAGCGATGGGCTCGGTTCCCAACCCATGCTCGATATCCCTCGAGAGGGTATCACTCTCCTGGCGGCTCGCACCACCAAACGTCAGGTTGCGCAGTCCAGAACACAGCGAGTTGATCACGCCGCTCGGCGTCGCGAGCGGGTCGTTCGTCGCAGGGGCGACTCTGGGAGCAGTGACGTTGTCCGTCTCGGCGCCCTCGCGCTCATTCTCGGGGTCGTCAATGGAGACCGACCGACGGTTGTCATCGTCAGAAATGTCCTTTGTCGGTGGCATCGTGGAGATGCGCAGGAGGGACGTGTAGGCTGGTGATCATCAGATTAATCATGGAACCTAGTGTAAAAAAAATATACTGACGTTGTCGGCAAATAGGGCAGAACCACCCCTTGGCCTTGCGTTTTCTACGCGGGTTTGGAATGAGAACAGGCGGGGGGTTTGTCCCCTCGGCGGCACCGCTCGGGTTTGCGGCGCCACTACCCCCTTCTCCAGCAGCGTTCGCGGCTGCGTTGGAATCTTCAAGATGTGCAATATTGCCTCCCGCGCCAAACTCGACCATTTTAATGGCACATTCTTTGCAAGCGACAAGGTGGCGGCACGGCAGGAGGATGACTTCGCGGGGTGAAGAAAGACACAGCAGGCATTCTGATGAAGGTTCGTCATGAGCAGTCGCAGGCATTACAGGGGTGGCAGTAGGAGGATATGTATGAGTATCGGTACTTGTGGGAGAAGAGGTGTGAGGGTGAACTTGAGTTGGGCTGTGTTTGGGGGTAGATGTCTGAGCGGCGAGACCGTAGATCTCGTGAAGATGAAACGCATAAGGGCCAATCTGTAAAAGTGAGTGAGGGTGCCCAAAACGAAAAATCATAGACACGAACGGTTGCTTCGCGTTTGATGACTTTGACAACCCACGGTCTAACGTCCTCTTCTTCACCAGTAGGTGTGTCCATGCGGACGATATGAAGGTATGTGGTCTGCTCGTTAACGGTAGGGACATCCATACCATCCTCGTCCAAGGCGGACAGGCGAATAGTAACTCTGACGCCTTCCGGCATGTCATCCTTGGATGCTTTCTCCTTTTCAGATTCGGCAGGAGTAGCAGCAGCGTCAGCATCAACGACGGCTAAAGCAGGGCCAGATGCCGCACGGGCACCGGACCGCCTGCGGAACTGGAAAGCTGTGAAACGCTTTCTCTGACGACCATTTTTGGTGGTTGCTGGGGTGATGAGCTCATCGGCGGGGGGTTTCTCCGACAAGGCATCCTGTGGGACAGATTGTTCAAACCTTCCCAACTCCAAAGTAGCGCATTCCTTTAAACAAAGGAATCTGCCAAAACCACCGTCAACAATAGACTGGAAGACAAGAACACGGGAGAATCCCCGTGAATCGACGCTTTCGGCGAGGGGGTGGTCGGCCGGGAGAACGACGTTGACATCAATTCTGCACTTTGGAGCGTCGCAGTCATACTCGAATTCCAAACCATGGTGATGGCGAGAGTCTGCCTGGTCTGGGTCATCGCCGGGTGCGATCGTGAGCGGAACCAAGCGGAGGGTGGGCCGTTTTAGGTTGACGAGTGCTTGGAGAGTGGTAGTGGGCTGAGAGGGCTGCAAGGGAGTCAGATAATAGCATATATGGAGATAAAAGTTGACCTCTCTGCTCTTTGCTATCCAACTCTTGATGATATCTGCGGACAGCGCGTCCGCAGTAGCACTCTTTCCCACGGGATTCGCCCACGCAGGGTTGGTGCTGACGACACCGATATCGGGACCAAAGAGTTGCTTGGACTCTTTCTTGTCCTCTGGGACCACATTGACAAGGACTGCGCGGTTGTGAGCCATTGCAGTAGCTGTGCGGGATGTCCTGGTATCGGTGCGAGCGAGATAAGGGGATGCTTGTATTCGACGAGTGCGGTTCCACGTCGAGTACTGGTTATGATCTATAAAATACAAGATGAAGTGGAGAGAGTTGGCAAGGAAAGGGCGTACACCAAGCTGAGATGGATGACATCTCGACGTAGCCGTGTTGTTCCACACCACCCGCAGATTCCCACGGCTTCTCGGCAAATAGTCTCAATTCACACGGTAATGAAACACTATGCAACGAGCGATACAACTCCCCCAGCCTCCTTGATTTTGGCCCTGCCGATCCATCAGTACATGTGCACGACCTACACACATGGACACTCACTCGGCTTTCCGCGAGACAAAGCGTGTCTTGACAATGAAAGGTAGTTTGGGGAGTCTGTATCGATCATCGCACGAGATAAGCGTAGACAGACACGCATACAACTTACTGTCCGTTGCCCAACACCTTTCCGTATCCATGTCGGAGTGTGTCAATAACTGGGACAACCTCAGAGTCCTCTGTCAGCCCTTCCTTTTCCTCTTCTGGAACAAGCGTCCATAGCTTGTCAACATTGATGATGGGCCGCCATTGTCCGTTGCGAGTCAAGTGGAACCGGCGCATACCAACTTTACCAAAGTAGCCAGGGTGGTACTTGTCAAAGTTGATACTGCATGCCAATAACTCGTTTGTCCGTTGTTCCACGTAAAACAAGAGAGACATACCGATGGTGGTGCAGACCACCAGCGAGACCACGACCTCCGGGGTGTTTACGGTGCTTTCCAACACGTCCGTGACCAGCCGATACGTGACCACGGTGCTTGCGAGTCTTTGAGAATCGAGTCGGCATTTTCTGTTCAAGACAGATCCCAATTAGCAAAGTCCATCCGAGCTGCGTTCAATCCATCCATCCAGTTGTCCATCCAACCGATCGGACGCATACATGCCCTTAGTAGACTCCGTCCGTCCGTTTGGATGGTATACTGGACGGAAAAAGCGACGAGGGGGCGTCAACTAACCTTGAGGAGAGGTTGGTTATGTCGGGGACCAACTCGAGGGATTGACTGGCAAACTTTGTCGGAGTTTGAATTTACAGCCCTGCCACACCTCCAGCTCTTATTATTGCAAGGTGAGGATGCCTGTCTAACAAGAGCGTATATGATGGGGCCGCGAGCCCACATTTATTGTCGATGAACTCTGTCGTGAATGCACATCTTATTCTGAGCTCATTCTACTTGTCTCCCAGGAGTACGCTGACCACTTTCGAATCCAGTTGCTGTCCCATAGGTGCACTCTGATACTTGGTAGCGTTGCCAGAGCACAACTTGTATTGAAAGTTCATCATGAATGCACCAAATCGATTCGAGTTATACGTTCTTGAAGATGGCGAGAAATCGTGGGTGCCTTGTGCCAACGATCTCGAACCACATTCTCAATGGGTAATTTCTTCGGTTCCACAGAGTGGAAGTAACAGAAGACACCAAGATCCCGAACGCTGCCACTTTCAAGGTCGTCAAGCAGGATCATACGCTGGCTAATATGCTTCGAGCGTACGTACTCTTCCTCTGCTGTGGGATCTTCATCCCCGTTCGACCAACTTACGTTCTACTTAGCCAAGTGCTGTCGATGCCCCAAGTGCTCTTCGCGGGCTACAAAGTCCCGCACCCCCTCCACCCTTACTTCCTACTCAAAATTCAGACGGACGGCACCATCACACCACAAGCAATACTCGAACAAACATGCACAAAGCTCATCGCTACGCTGTCTTCCCTTGAAGCAAAATTCAAGCGCGAGTTCTCGTTCAAGGATGTCGAAGGTGCAGCACCAGAGGACCCGTATGGGACGGCAGGCACCGGTGCACAGACATGGGGTACGGGCAAGGACTACCTGGACTTTTAGAGGAACCATTTCGAATACGGCGTCGCCCTGTCCGTGTCCCTGCCATCAGGTAGAGTTCCTTGTCAATGCGTTGCACTTGTGCATGACTTTCACACAATCCAAATCTTGCTTCAGCACCCACTTCTGCGCTCGTTCGCTGCCAACAGCGCTAGGTACGATCAAGCGACTAGGAAAAGACTGCAGGATACAATAGTATGATGTGCATAATTATGTGAGGAATAGCGTAGCAACAAGCATCTCTACCATCTTCACCACACGCTGCTAGCGCAGCGAATCCCCTGGTTCAACCTAGGTTCTCTTCTCTCCGTGTTTCGTCATCTGCCCGCCCCGAGTCGCCTTCATCCTGCCCGGGATTTGCGAATATGATTGTGCTCCGAATGGCGCCATGACTGAACTCTGAAGGCGAAGTGAATGCTGTGTCAATGCCACTTCCTCGTCTACCTCGAAGATCGCGGGCATAAAGCTCGCCCAAGTTCAAGATGAATCGAGGAATCAGAGTAACGGGAGGTACTAGCTGTACCACCGCGACCAGCAGAAAAAACTGTGCGCCCGTTGTATTCATCCTTGATTCGAGCAGCATGGAAAGAACTGACCCATCACAACGTGCCGTCACCATAATCATACCCAAGAGCTGCTAGTGGTGGTCACGACTGGGGAGAACAGTAAGCTTATGGACAGGAAATAGAAAATAGACATTCTTTAGCTGGATGTATGGGATAACTGTCTGCAAAGGGGAAGCCATATCGAAGTCGACAAGGAAAGTACACCGTTGAGGCGGCTCAGCCGCTCAAGGAGTCAGATAACAAGACGGACAATAAATGGGGGCACGTAAGTAGATAATTGGGATGGCGCAGATCATCCCGCGGTGCAGTCGCATGCAGGTCGCATCACGCAGTAGATTGCCGTGGAAAACACCGGAAAACACAGCACACCTGAAGCTTCAAGCTTCACTACTGGCTTGCTCATTTTCTCGGGGCCATCTGAGTCCGGAATGACTCCCTGACTATACCTTGAACTCTACAAAATGGCCAGATGGCGAGACCATGGCCCTTCGGGCCATGGTGTATGATCTGTGTGCAAAGAGGGACGCTCGGGCTGTCCACCCATCTGGCGCTCCTCTCTGAGGATCAGAGCCGGACCATGGCAAGCCATGTACAGTGCAGGTAGAGGTGGGTAAAGTAAGCGGGAGGGGCGATTTCGAGCCTGCGAAAGCTCTCGTCAGGGGGCTACCGCTACCCCAACCGCTTGCCTTCCGAGTCCGTGTAGGGTACCAGCTACCGATCTTAAGCCCTACCGAGGGAGTTGGCCAATCCACGTAGTGGCTCGCGACGGCAAGGGCGCGACCCCGGATAGATCGGTTGCGATGTGGGTAAAACGAATGGGGAGGAGGGAGGTTTCCTGCTCGGCAGAACCTAAATACCAGGTGGGCGCAAGGGCCAGGCACGGCTGGCATTTCCCACAGGTCGTTCTGGCTCAACGGGACCCTTTCGGGATTCCCAAGAGCGCTTTGTCGCTGCCATGCGGTCCCCACGGTGGCAAGCCGTTCCACCGCGGGATCGCTCTTCGCTATCCATGAAGGATTCGATGAAAGCGACACAGACGGTGAGGCAAGGGAATGCGGGAGGATCCGATGGCTGTACCGGCCCATTCGAAACGGCAGAGGAGTGGAACGATTGTTCCGCGCCCGAAAGCTGCAGATACAACTGTTTGCAAGTTGCCCCATCCGACTAGTTGGACAGCTCAAGTCCCATGTCACACGGCTATAGAGTTGGCGGGCGTGGAAACATGGTGCTGGTGCTGAACACTCACTCATCTCAAGCTGCTCCAGCCCACAGAAGCCATGGTAGCACCTCCGCCATTTTGTCATCGTCATAACTGCGGGCCTCCGAGTCCATGGTTGCAAAGTGATATTCGCAAGTAGCCAAATCGTGATCTCGTGGTAGGAAAGAGTCGAGTGTCATGGCGCCATGTACCTATTTTGTTTCAAGCCTCCGCTCGCACGTGATCTCTAGCGAAAATACATGACCTGATTTTCTTCCTACAGTATTTAAGCGGACCCTTCCTTTCGTAGTAAGTCATTCCCTTCTCCTTCCCATTCTTTCTTATTTTCTGCTCGTAAGTGCTTGGACCACTCTTTCATATGATGTCTCAACTGACATGGGACCTCAGAGTATGTTGTCCGATCAGCAACCCGATGGACGCGTTAACCGCCGCATGAACAACTACACCAAGTTTTGGGAAGAGGACCTGAACAAGGATAGCGACAGCAACAACCAAAATCGTCTCGGCAAGTACGCCGACGTCGTCAACGGTCCGTTTTTTTTCCAACTCGCTAAAATTGCTCTGTTCATTTTTTTCTCTTTCTGGCAGGCTACTATGATGGTGCGACGCTTGTGTACGAGTACGCCTGGGGCTCGTCCTTTCACTTTTCCCGCTTCTACAAGGGAGAGGGCCTCCACCAGTCGCTCGCGCGTCATGAG
>JBBPOH010000644.1:0-11586 GCA_038091335.1 Phylloporus arenicola | reverse complement strand
TCCACAGACCTCATCTCCACCTTCCTCTAGCTCCCCACCTCCCCACATTCCCCCCCCATCCCTTACCCCAGCCAACACCCAGTGTGTCTATGATGTTATTGTGTATACATGGGCCATCTCTACATGCGAGACCTATGGTTCAGGACTACTTGTGTACCACACTTTTTGCAATCTCAGACACATTCTGGAGAGCAAACACACACCTACTTCCACAGACCTCATCTCCACCTTCCTCTCTGTTACGATTCGCGGACTATCATTTCTTTTCTCATCAGACATTCTTTTCCCTTTCCACAATTGCTCCTCTCTATTCCTTGACGTACAACCTAGTCCTACACTTCGTCACTTGCTTCGTAATCGTGCTTACTCCATCATAGTTCCATATGATTCCATCAGCTTTGATGAGTCATTTCTTACTTGTCATCATTGTTCCTTGCAATTCCATCGCATTCTACGATTACTCATCGCATACATTTCTGACCCGCCCTAAAGTGTTTGGGTTTACATATATAAACCCGCGATGTTTCTCTTTCTTTCCTTTCTTCTCTTAAGCTAGATCTCCTCTGTACTCGTCTACACTCGTGCACGAATCTAGCCTATTTCTTTCTCTTGTCCCTTGACTCTTTGAAAGCCTACGCCCATGCTTTGAACGGGTGTCTCATCCTTGAACCTTTGAACTTGTCAAGTAGGAAGCCCCCTCGACTCTTCTCTAAACGTCCAAGTAGGAAACCCCCTTGCACATACTCTGAACCCTCTATCAGAGGCTACGCTTGCACTCCATCGGAGACCAAGCGTAACAAAAGATCTAGCTTTCGCTACTAAGGGCTACCTTCATTGTAGTCCCTCTCCACCATTTCACATCCACTCAGACCATGGGCTAACCCCCACCAAACTCCTGTAAACACCCCCTGACTCCCTGCCACTCCCCTACCATCTATCCTTCCACCACCACCACCAAACCCTACCCCCAGACCTCCACCTTCAAACCCACCCATGACCACCAACTCTGCCAAAGAACTTCGCCTCGGTATCCCTAAGGATTATGATGGGAAGGAAGAAACTTTCCAACCCTGGATCACTTTGGTCCAACTCTATCTCCTTGTCAACGATTCCATCTATGACAATGACCAAAAGAAGGTCGCCTTCACCCTCTTTTTCATGTAGAAGGGGACCGCCCTTGGATGGGCTTCCATGTACACTGCCGATGCCATAAAAAATAAGACATTTGGCAAATTCAACGACTTTCTGGATGTTCTCTGGAAAATGTTCCTCACCACTGACCTCAAAGGAAGAGGCCTTGCCACCCTCCAGTCCCTAGTCCAACGAAAGGATGATATCCTCAGCTACATCAGCGAATTCAAGGTGGCTGCTCACTATAGTGTGGTCACCGACGAAACCGTCCTAATCCAACTCTTTTTGGAAGGACTGAACCCTGCCTTAATGCGGCAGATCTATTCCATGGACAAAGTACCTGAAAAAATCAAAGAATGGTACACCAAGGCCAAGGGATTTCAGGCGCAATGGAACCACTCAAATTAAGTCGCCTCTCGCCATGAGTGGAAGAAAACCTCCTCCTCCTCCTCCTCCTCCTCCTCATTCTGACCCTTCACCCCCTCCTTGAATGGGAAAGCAAAAGATCCAAACACTATGGATGTTGATGCTGTTAAAATCCCTAAGCTCACCACCACGGTGAGAAAGGAGTGCATTGAGAAAGGACTTTGTTTCAGATGCTGAGGAACAGGACATTTTAGCTCCGCTTGTCCTCATTTCCCCTCCACACCACGACCGACCAAAACCAAACGTATCAACAAGGCAGAGGAACTCCCCAAGCTGGAAGAAGTGGAGGACAATGACGACGAGGAAGGAGTAGCCTGAGTTGCCTTCTCCATCAACAAGGATTTTTAAAGCAGGGACTTCCTTCGATGCAAAGCTCCCCTAAAGTTATGTGTGCGCCTGTAATTGTATCTGCTACCCCAAAAGCTATGCAAATCCCTTTGCAACTCATCACTCCCTCGCACACATTGAAAGTTGTTGACACCCGCGCCCTAGTTGATAGTGGCGCTGATATCTCTTGCATAGACTGGCAATTTGTCAGAAAACACACCCTTTCCACTCTGAAGCTTGACATTCCCATCTGCATATGAAATGTTGACCAATCCTCAAATAAAAACGGAGAGATCCGTTACACCTGTACCCTCTTCACCAACATCAAAGGGATTGCACAGAAACACCTTTTTCATGTTATGGCATGTGGAAAAGAGAACATTATCCTTGGACTCCCCTGGCTCCGAGTCACGAACACAACCATCGATTGGTCTCAACAAACCCTCTCCATCTCCGAAACTCTTGACGAATCCAGAGAACTCTACGCTGCCCACGCAGCAGACACCAAACATCATGATTCCTTTTTCCACAAACCCCTCCTTAGAACCCCACAACATGTGAATGTTGACTCTGTCCATGATGAAAAACTCTATGACTTTATCAAGTATGAGATGGAGGACCAATACCTCCAACAAGCCAACCAAAACCGAAATCTACATCGGATAATCCGGGGGGACTTGCGGAGATTCCTTCCAAACTCCCCCACTGTAGCTCACTTAACCCAAGCCACCAAATTGGCCATGGCCACAGAGAAAGCCAAGCCAAAAATGACTCTTCCTCCAGAGTATGCAGACTTTGCCTCTGTCTTCTTGAAAGAGGCGATTGACCACATTCCCCCATCACAACCCTATGATCACGAGATCAATCTAGACAGGTCCTTCCAGCTGAAAATCAGGAAAATCTACCCCTTATCCCCTGATGAGAAGAAAGCCACGGAGGACTTCCTCCAAGAAAACCTGGATGCTGGAAAAATACACCCATCAAACTCCCCCAAGCCTTGCCATTCTTCTTTGTTAAAAAGAAGGATGGGAAACTCTGTCCTTGTCAGGACTACCGCTACCTCAACGAGCATACTGTTCGTAATGCGTACCCCCTCCCACTCATCTTGGACCTTGTCAACAAACTCAAAGACACCAAGCAGTTTACTAAGTTCGACGTACAATGGAGGTATAACAACGTCAGAATCAAGGACGGCCACCAATGGAAAGCAGTGTTCATTACTCACAAAGGACTCCAAAACCGCTGAGGTTTCATCCCCTTCAAACTTGGAGATAAGGTGTGGCTAGAAGCCAAGAACCTGAAACGCTCTATCATCAACCCGAAGTTTGCACCCAAGCAAGAAGGGCCCTTCGTAATCACCAAGGTACTATCTCCCATCACGTACCAACTCCACCTGCTGAAGATCTGGAAGATCCACCCGGTCTTCTACGCTTCTCTTTTATCGCCCTATTGCAAAAATGCTGTCCATAGGCCGAACTTCCCGGCACCACCTCCAGATTTGATAGAAGGCGAGGAAGAATACGAAATTGAAAAGATCATACATCATCGTGGTGTTCCAATGGCCAGAATGTTCCTAGTCCGATGGAAGGGTTACTCAGCTGAAGAAGACTTGTGGGTTCCCAAGCAGGATCTGAAACATGCCAAGTCCACTCTGGATGACTATAAAAGACTTTATCCAGTGGTTTTCTCCCCCCAGAACTCTCTCTTCCAATGCTCATCTCGCCGAAAATGACCTACCCCTTGATGACCTCTACCTACTGTGATGCTTCATTTGACTCCACCAACACATCATCCACCCTCCTCAATTCTCCCTCTTCTCTGTCCTCTACTCTCGCCTCCCTTGGGTGGGAGACTCATCACCTTCCACAAACTATATCTCTCTCTGTATCCACGGGGTCCGATGACTCCAATGACCCACGTGTCTGGTTGCCCCCCTCTGATGACTTAGAGGCTCTTCCTTCCTCCATAGAAAATCTTACGATAGAATCTCCTCCCTCTCTTCCTGTGCCTCCTCCGCATTCCCTTTCCACCCAATCCATCAAGTCTGTTGATGTCCCCATCTATGCTTCTCGCCTTCGAGAGATGGGAGAAGATGAAGGGTTTGACCACCTCATCTCCTACCTGACGGACTCCCATTTTGCTGTTCCTATAGAGGCCTTTGTCAATACTGCATTCCCCTACTACAAGCTCTACCGAGCATTCCTGCAGAACGAGCGACTTACCATCTTCAAGACCAACCCACCCACTTCCCACTCTGGCAACCTAGCCAAGAGGGTCACTCGAGATGTGCAGATAAGAATCCGCAATGCCCTCCTCACCACCATGCACCAACTCGGAATGTTAGAGTTCCTCCAGGACATTGACAGATACCTCCGAGAGCTCGCACACGCCCGCCAGAACCCCACTCATGTCTCTCCTGTCTCTCCTGCCCCTCCTGCCACTTCATCCACATCATCATCTCCCTTCAATCCAGAAGAGCTGGCAGCATTAGAACGAACTGACTCCTGGTGGACAGGAGCTGAAGGACGTCAACCCCTTCCTAGTCACCACCCGCAGTTCCACCAAACCTGTTACCAATGCCGTCATCTCGGTCACCATCATGCCGATTGTCAGTTCTACCAGTGCCCATCTTGCCTTGACTGGGTGCCAGGGCACATCCAGGGTAGTTGCCCTCGAAGGCACCAAGGTGATCATGTCCCCTCTACCAGCTCATCCCACTCTTCTGGGTCCTCTAGACAATCCTGCCGCTCTAATAGGATGTATCCCCGCCACCACCCCATGCTCGCCCAGAGGATTGAGCGCACTCCTTCCCCTTATGACCATGGGGATGATTGCTTTGATGCGGAGGCGGAGGCTAACATGACAGGGTCCCCAGGAGCAACCTTTGGAGAATTTTAGATAAGTCCTTGCTGATGTCTCGGATGTAAAAAGGGGGTAATGTTACGATTCATGGACGTACGCATTTTTACAGACATTATTTTCCTTTTCCACAATTACTCCTTCCTCTTTCCTCAACGTGTGACTCTGTCCCACGCCTTGTCACTTGCTTGTAATTGTGCTTACTCCTCCATAGTTCCATGTGATTCCATTGGCTTCAATGAGTTGTTTCTTATATGTCATCATTGTTCTCTGTGATTCCATCGCATTCTATGATTACTCATTGCCTACACTTCTGACCTGCCCTAGAGTGTTTGGGTTCACTTATAAACCCATGATGTTTCCCTTTCTTTCCTTTTCTCTCTTAAGCTAGATCTCCTCTGTACTCATCTACACTTGTGCACGAATCTAGCCTGTTTCTCTCTCTCATCCCTTGACTCTTTGAAAGCCTACGCCTGTGCTTTGAACAGGTGTCTCATCCTTGAACCTTTGAACTCGTTGAGTAGGAAACCCCCTCGACTCTTCTATTGAACGTCCAAGTAGGAAACCCTCTTGTACGTACTTTGAACCCTCCATCAGAGGCTATGCTTGCGCTCCATCCAAGACCAAGTGTAACACCTGGTGCCTTGATGCAACCCAAACAGACGCCCTGCTCAAAGCAGCAAAGACACTCACCCCCCCCCTCATCCAAACATCCACCTCGCGACCTCTTCACCATACCAACCATTGTGGCCATCCATGAGCATCTAAATCTTACTGACCCACTGAGTGCAGCCATTTTCGCATGCCTAACCACCCTGTTCTTTGCAACCACACAAACAGGCAAATTCACGGTCCCCAACTTGCTGGCATTCGACCTCCATGTTCACATCACATGCCAACACATGTCCATTCAACATGATCAGCATGGACTTGAAGTCACGAACTTCAGACTCCCTCATACAAAATCCACTTCTGTGGGTGAGGACATCAACTGGGCAAAGCAAGAGGGTCCCTCTAACCCCCACGCCGCCATGACCAACCACCTGTTCATAAATGATCTGCTGGCTGACCGACCCCTTTTCGCATACCGCTCGAAGAAGGGCCTCATACCCTTCACGTGCACCAAATTCCTTCAGATGCTCAACAAAGCGGCCAAGGCAGCCAACTTGACCCCGCTCAAGGGCCATGGCATCCGCATTGGCTCCACCCTCAAATACCTCTTATGCAAGATCCCTTTTGAGATCGTCAACGTGAAGGGCTGTTGGGCCAGTGACGCGTTCCTGATATACCTGTGCCGCCACACTCAGATCCTCACTTCCTATATATAGGCTCAACCTGCACTGCATGAGGATTTCCTCTGTTTCACCATTCCATCCATCCATCATTGATTGTCTGCATGACTGATATATTGCCCCTCTCCTCCTACCTCCCAGGTACACTGTGATTGCTGCATGCATCATCAGTCCTGACTACATTCTGGGGATCGCAGCTCACATTAACCTGGCAGGTCCTAGGCTCACGCTCCAGACCAGAGAGTGCCACGTGCTCCCACCATTCACTCACATCATTCCCCACTTGTAGACACAGCCTTCCATTGTATTTATGGTAGTAAATACAATCTTCTCCCTCACATCACACAGTGACGTCCAAAGAAGTAAATCCCCTCATGTGCCACAACTGAGTACTGAGTCCAAAACAATCCTCTTCAGTCTCAAAGCCAAACTGAATGAAAGGCCGTCATGTTGTCAAGTGTTATGAGTGGTGCAGTAGGTGGTTTCCATACCCTCACTATTGCTATGCGGTCAAGATACTGATTCACTCAAAGAAAAGTCTTGGCTGCTTCACACGTGATCTGGAAGTGCACAGAGTTCAAGTTGTACAGAAGGGGGTCCAATATTTCTCTCCACTGGCAGTCAACTGTAGATCCCATTCTAGCTCCTCTGTGCCAATTCAAACCAGTGCTCGAGCCTGGGAAGCACAACCACAACCTGGTGAGTGCATTCACTTCCTCAACAATTCCTGGCCTCTTTCTCATCTCCTACCATTCACTACTTCCCCCCCCCCACGATGTAACCTGTCTGGAGTGGCTACTTACCTATTGACTGGAAACACCATCCTGGTGATAACTCCCCCAATTGCACCTGTACAGCATTATAGATCTGAGACCCATATTTGACTGTCTTTGCCCTATTGCGTCTCGTGCACCAGTACAACCGGACTCTCAAGTTTACCAGTATATCCAGCGTGTTCTGCATCAGCCAGAGTTGGGGATGGAGGTTGAGTTCAGTGTGGTCAGAAGAAAAGGGCAAAGTAAGTGTGTGAATGAGAATGCCTAACACTACTAAATCTGACTGTCTTCCACTAGTGAACTGACAAGTGGACAAAAAGTGTTCCCATGCGACTTTGATGGAATGAACAGCACTGTTGACACCTGTTTGAACCAGTGCACCATGTTTGGTTATCCTGCTGCGGGCTTGAAGTATGGCAAACAATGTTGTGCGTTCACTTTCCTTTGTGATCCTGGCCTGTGCGATGAGTGTTTATGATTCTAGTCTGCAGTGATGTCAGCATCACTTGGGCCAATGGTGAAACATATGTCCCTAATTCACAGTGCAACAATCCTTGTTTTGGAGACCCTGTTCACTTTTGTGGTGCTAGAGATAGACAGACAACCTGTGCCTGCACAACTGAAGGAGGTCTGACAGTTTGAGAGTGATGGTTGTGTTGCTCAAGTAGCTATAGCCCTTTTCTTTTTTACTTCCATATCACTTGTGTACTAGTGCTGCCATTGGCCCATTGATTCCAACTAGTGTACCTTCAGAAATGCATAGTGATTGATTGAGATTGTTATGGTTCTGTATGCCAACATAGCACGGTAGGCTAGGGAATACTGTGGCAAAAAAGCTCAACCTCAAAAGTTTAATAGCACATCAACAAGTCATTGATTGGACAGGTTCCTTTCCACTTGGTTTCCACCACAGTACATGTGACAATGCTTATTCTACAAGGCATTCTGAAGCACTCTGACACCTGATTATCACAGATACAAGTTCTTCACTTGCTGATATGTTTGGCTACAAAATTTCTCAATATATATCCACAAACAAAATTCTATAGCTTACTGATGAAATGTTCAGAAATCAGATTCATGATGAGTTGAAGCATCTTCTTCTGCTCCTTCTCCTGTGGCTTGTAGTGGAGGAAGAATTCTGTGAGTGCTTTGGCAACTTTAGTGGATACTCCAGATGACTTGTACACCTCAGCTGCTGTTGCAAGTGGATCCTGAATCTTCTTCTGATGTGGAAAGAAAGAGTGTTCCAAAATCAGTGCACAACCTACAAACAGAAATTATTACCACAAGAAATGAATATTGTTTGAAACTTACCAATGCCAGCCTCTAGAACCTGCTTCCATGCACTAATATTAAAAGAGAGGTGGACCTGTGTAATGTCGGAGAATCCACATACATAAAAGCAGCAGACATACATACACTGGACCCTGAACTGGACAACATTCTTGTAGATGTTGACTTAGACATCTAATCATTTTTTGAAATTAATAATTAATTAAACTGAGATATGATAGTTTATATACCTTTAAAGAAGCAACCACCTATGTGGTTTAACTTACCATAAACATAAAACAATCAGATAACATATATTCTGTAATATTTGAAAAGGTATGAGTGAAAAGTAATAATAATGCTAAGAACATAATCTGTTGGCTTACCTCCTTTATTAGTAGAAAGAAGCAAGAATTTAAAATGATATCTTAAATACAATCATTTATATTGAACTTACATCCTAGAACAACAAGTTAATAATCAGAAAAATACATGGTGATTTAAACACACAAGCTATATATTATAACAGTTAGATAATATTATCTTAATATAATAATCAAATTGCTTACTATCTGCAAAAAAGGCAAAGATTAGCCCTACTTCAAATTTCCTAACATCAGTAAGACTTACAGGCTATGGTTGAAAGAGCAATACAATGGAAGAGACAAGAAAGGATCAGCATCATTCTGAACCTAATTAGACCACTTACTGCCTATAAATGAGAGACCAATACAGTGGAAGAGACAAGCAAGGATTAGTATCATTTAAATCCTCTAGTGACAATCAAATAGACCACTTACCCCCTATGAATGAGAGTAAAAAGACAGGCAAAGATTAGCATTATGTTGAAGCCTCTGATGTCAATCAAACCACTAACCAGCTAGGAATAAGATAGCATAGTGGAAGAGATAAGCATGTATTAGTATCTTCTAATGTCAATTAGACTATACACTTACTCTCTATAAATGAATGCAGCATAGTGGAAGAGATAGACAATGATCAGCATCATTTCTAAACCCTCTGATAACAATCAGACCACTTACCCTCTATGAATAAAAGAGAAACACAATGGAAGAGGCAAGACTTATTATTATATTGACTCTTCCAATAATAATCAAACTACTTACCAGCTATGAATAAGAACAACACAGTGGAAGAGACAGGCATCAATCAGTATCCCCCAATGACAATCAGACCACACTTACCACCTAGTATGAATGAGAAAGTAATACAATAGAAAAGACAGGCAAGAATCAGTATTATTTTAAGTCCTTAATGTCAATCAGACCACTTACACACTATGAATAAGAGGGCAACACAGTGAGATAGGGAAATGTTAGCATCATTCTGGATCCCCTAATGATAATTGGACCACTTACAAACTATAAATGAAAAATGAAAAAGATAAAAAGATAAAATATCATCTGGAATCCTCTAATAACAATTAGTCCACTTACCCCCTATGAATGAGAGTATAACACAATGGGAAAGCAAGAATTAGCATTATTCTGAATCCTCCAATGACAATTAGACCACTTACCCCCTGAGTAACACAATAGAAGAGACAGACAACAATCAGCATTATTCTAATAACAACACAACCACTTACAAACTATAAATGAAAGAGCAACATGGAAGAGAGGCCAGGATCAGTATTATTCTGATTCTCCCAATGACAATCAAATCACTTACACTCTATGAATAAAAAAGCAACATAGTGGAAGACAGGCATGAATTAGTATCCCCCAATGACAATCAGACCACTTACTGCCTATAGAATGAAAAAATAACACAATAGAAAAAATAGGCAAGAATCAGCATCATTCTGACTCTCATGATGACAATTGAGCAACTTACCTCCTATTATTAATAGAGCAACACAGTGGAAGAGACAGGCAAGAATTAGCATCATTCAAAATCCCCCAATGACAATCAGATCATTTACAAACTATAAATGATAGAGCAACACAGTAGGAAATATAGGCAAGGATCAGCATTATTTTGAATCCCCCAATGACAATCAGACCACTAACCCCCTACAAATAAAGATGTAACATCATGGAAGAGACAAACATGGATTAGTATTCTCCAATAACAATCAGTCCACTTACCAGCTATGAACAAGAAAGCAACAGTAGAAAGAATAGGCAAAAATCAGCATCATTTTGAGTCCCCCAATAGCAATCAGACCACTTACCCCCTATGAATAATAGAGCAACACAGTGGAAAAGACAGGCATGGATCAGTATTCCCCAATGACAATCAGACCACTTACTGACTACAAATGAGAGCAACACAGTGAAAGAGATAGGCAAAAATAAGCATTATTCTGAGTCTCTAAATTATAATCAAACTACTTACCAGCTATGAATGAGAGGGCAACACAGTGGAAGAGATAGGGAAGAATCAGTATTATCCTGAATCTACCAATAATCAGACAACTCACCCCCTATCAATTAGAGAAAGAGAGATCAGAATTATTCAATGACAATCAAACTACCTACTTCCTATCCAATGAGAACAAACATAATATCTATTATATTTCTGAATCTTGAATAATTGAAAGGCTTCTTACATGTGTATGTGGAAACCATGATGCAGCTCCACTAAACAGTGCATTTTGCTCTTCACCACTTAGTGGTAAAATGAAAGCATGTTTATCTGCAACAAATGGCAATATCAGACTGTAAATCAGTCAATATTTGATTATTATCCATCATATTAGATGTCAGGGTATTATTCACCTTTTCATACAATACTCAATGCAAAGCAACATGCTAGAATGCTGAGTAGTAATTAGTAACATTTGCATGACTTCCTCATTCAAGGCTATTGCAGTTCTCTCCAAGAGGACCTGACATCCATTGTCAGATTTGTGCATGTCTGTATTAAAAAAATAAACCAGGGTACAAGAGACAATATGAATGTACTCACTTTCCAATTCTATATAATTCTTTGAAGGATACTTTCTTGTGTTCAATCTTTCCTGTGCAGTGTTGTTCTTCAACATCTCTGTTGCATATGCCTTGATCTTCATGTACTGCTCTTGCAAAGGCAACTTCTTCTCATCTGGTTTGAGTTTCCCCAAAGCCAAAAGCAATAGCACATCACATTTTGTGAACACAACCACAACAGGCACTGCAATGTGATATTTATTGTGATGTAACTGAGCATAATAAAGGGAATTCTATCATTTCCTGTGTCACACTCATCAAAGAACTTTAGCTTCGTACTCAATACAGAGCGGTGATACTGGTCCATTGAGATACAGTACCTATTCAGCAATTATGATTAGGGACTGTTGTGGGTGGACCCATGGGTGTTTGAGCTCATACCCACACCCACACCCACCAATGCACCCACACTCATGGCGTGGATATGGGTTTTTGTGTGGGTTGAAAAAACTTGACCCATGGGTGTCACTTGTGTGGGGTGTGTCATTGTCATTGTTACTGGCAGGGTAATAGTCACTAATCCTATCTAAATTTAATAATACTACT
>JBBPOH010000643.1:0-11591 GCA_038091335.1 Phylloporus arenicola | reverse complement strand
TCAAACAACGGCACATACGCCGTGCTCGTCAAATGTGATCAAAAAGAGCATATTTTCCCATTGAGGCGAGTCTCGGAGCGCCTCATACACACGTTTCGTCCAAGCTTCGCCAATGTTGATCGGACTCGGGGGATGCATCGTCGTACAAACAACACTAGACGCCCGCCAAGGGCGAAAACGTTCAGTACGGAGCGTGGAACAGCACGTACACGCCACCCACCTAGGGATTTATCCACGTAAACTGCGGCAAGCTCCCCGCTGCCGCGTCTTCCAAGAACTCGCCAATCGGTCGGACGTGCGTTTTGTACCGTCCGGACTCGTGCGTCCACTTGTAAAACTCGGCGTCAGGGTTGAAGCTTGAGTTGTAATAGTTTGTCCAACTGATATTGGCCTCGTCGACCTGCTGGAAGATGGAGCGCTGGGGAAGGCCAAATACTTCGAACGCGCGATCGTTGATGCCGTGTCCGTGGGACGTGCCAGAGGTGATGTAGGCACTGTTGATAGTGCGTGTGGTGCGTGATTTCGTGTTCTAGGACAAATCGTCCTCAATAGTATGGGACGGGCCTGATTCGTCAGGGTGGTACGTGGAGAAGAGTTGATAGTTGACGCCGGTGAGGGAGTGGTTTGGGTCGTCGGGGGAGACGTTTCCACCAATCGGTTCAGCGCAAATCCACGTGGACTCGGTGGCGGTGAGATTTGCCTGTGAAGGGCGTGTTACGGACGGCTCGTTATTGTTTTGGATGTGCGACATACCGGATTGCAGTATTTGCCTCGTAGATTGCGGATGTTGTCGATGTCGCTCCGGAACGAAAGGTCGCCAAAGAAGGAGTCGAACGAGCTGAACGCAGATGGGAGAGTTATATGACGGTCTGGTTAGTGTCAAATCCTGGAGAGTCTTGTTTACCGATTTTCTTGGACAAGCACGACAACATATTTGATGTGTTCACGCCAGTTCAGAGAAGGCCGAGCAGCGAACACAACGCTGGCCGCTAGCGCGAGGGCAGCAACGACACTAACCATGGTCGAAGAGAGGCGAGACACATGGTCGCTCGCTCGTTATCGCGCTTTATGGGTTCCAAGGCTGTCGTGGTTCTGGTGGATCTGGGTCGAACGTTTCTCGACCTGTCCAATGACATGACTACCTGCCATATAAGCATGATGCTGATAACCTGCTGAACAGGGCGGATAAGACAATTTGCTGGAAGTGTGACTGCGCGGAGCAAACCCAAATCTAGATGTCTTGCTATAAGATACGTGGATTCAGCCGAGATGCCGAGATGACCCATCAATGCACTCTCAGTTGAGATCGCCGAAATATGAATCAACAGACCGCTTCTGGGAGATTCCAATGCGGCTAATACTCAGAAATCTTTCCATTCCTCGATACGGACAAGATTTGACTTTTGAGATCTCGCGTTGCACGTCCATCTTATGCTCCACGCGGCACTACACCGTTGGGCTGACGCTGACGACGGACTGGCTCTAAGTCTAGCAACGACAGACTTTCGGAGATTGAGGGGATTAGACGTGGTCCGATTTTCTTTAGGAATACAGTCATGTCGTTCGTATAACAACCCAGCCCTGAAGTATCATGAGCCTGTCTTCAACACACGACTACAACGTGTATGACGACACTCGAGTCTCATCGATCATCACTCACTGATGTAACAAGCGTCCGACGCAACCTCGTAGGTGCTCTACTCACGAACCCCTCCCTACGACGCACTCACGCACGCCTTCATTTTCAGCCAGACCACCGTAGCGCCCTCGCGCGCCGCCCGTTCAGCCTGGGCCAACGCAACCGCTGAAAATGCCTCCCCAGGACACGCGCGGTAATCTGTCCATATCATTTTAGCGGGTGGTATGGCCCCATCTACAGCGTCGGTATCCATGCCCTGGTTATCCAATGATGCATGAACTGGGTCGACGCCAAAGAGATATGCAAAGCAGCCAGAGTATGCTGCGGGTGTTTTGTCGTGGCCAGGATCAGTGACAAGCCTGGGCTGGCCCTGCGACTGGGCTTGAGCGACAGACACGGCGCAGACGACGCCGCGCATCGGGACAGAACCCGCATTGAGCAGTGCCAAACTCGCCGCGTTGATCTGCGCAGCGAGACGCACGTCCTTGTCCACATCGCCATCCTTTCCGGTCGGGGGAGACAGCACCTGAACGATGACCTGGATAGCTGTCCGTGGATGCTGCGCAAGTACACATGCGCGCTCTAGCACTCCTCTCAACGCGCTCGCGACGTGTTTCTCGGGCGTAGCAGAGACGCCAGGGAGTGGGCGAACATGGACGTCGATGGCGGCGCGCACGGGGTGTTCGGTGGCGGGGCGGGGCGCGATGGGCCCGCTTACGGACGCGACGGCGATGGTGTGGCCAAATGAAAAGCGAGCTGAGCCATCGACGGCAGACAGGGCGTCAAAAGTAATGTGGATGGGAAGAGACATGGTCGAAAAAGGAAAGTCGTTATGGCAAGCCGAGCACGGCCAGGTATGCCGACTGAGCCGAATCAGTCGGAGATCGTATTACTATTGGAGCTCGATTAGATAAGATAATCAAATTTAATCTTACGGTCAACTTTCAATGCTCTCTTAGAAACATATGTTATTATCCAGAAATCAGATTGTGTCTGCTTGAAGAGTATTGACGATCGGAAGTGGAACCCCAGATTCATTAGCGCTTTCCCGAGAAGTATAGTGAATTGCCACTGAGAACTTCGGTGTCCTATGCATAACAATTCCAGGGCGACTGTCAGCGCCTTTCAATGAGAACTCAAACGCGGCGCCCTCGATTGATTCAACTGTGGATGCGATTGACATTTTCAAAATACACACAAGCCTTCCTGTGGTTGATCTCGATCAGGCTCAGGGTCCAACTGAGGTAGCACATCCATTAATTCCCATCATCATCACACAATACGCTGTCGATGTGAATGTCCTCGCTCACGATGCCGAGGATTTTGCCGTATCGTTAGCGCTCCTCAGTACTTACATCTAGAATCTGGCGTGGCCTTAGCGAGCCCAAAGGCTACACTTTCTGTTGCCAAAAAAGGAAGTGGCTGCTATCTAAGCGTCGCATAAGCCACCATCAACTTACGAGACATCATTGAAACGCGCCGTCCATTTCGACAGCTTTGTAGATGTACGCAAACAAATCCGTAATGAACGTGCCTCAGACTGACAGTGTGTGAATGCCCTAGTCTGCCTAGCGCCACTGAAAGTTTGATGGAAGTGAGCACGATAATTATCACTTCATTTCTACGGATATTATATGCATGCACTAATCAAATGAATGGGGGTTTTAGTAGTACAGGTGCGTGATCATGGTCAATCCCACGACCCTGACGTATGCGTATTGGGCTGATTAGTACAATGGAGGGGATAAGTCGGCAGGACAAACGCCCCAGAAATTAACCGCAGATCAGGTCCAGATTAGAAATACGAAAATGCGTCTGCAAATAATACACGAGGGGAAACAGAAAAAGAGACAATGAACGAATGCATAACCACCTTTTCCAATGCCAAGATTCGAACCCACCTGCTGACACGGCATCATCTAATGTGGATGGGCCTGTCAATCAGAGAAAAAGAAAGCAAATAAAATACAAATAAAAGTGACCATGACATATAGGAGAAACCCATTTCGTCGCACTAGTTTGGGCCAACGAAGAGATCGAGCGCCTTGCTCTCTTGCATAGCGCGGTACCGCTGCACAAAGTAGGCGACGACGATATCGTCCCGGAGTGGTTCACCCGCCGAGTGCAGCATGAACGCTGGCTTGCTCGTCGAGTATGATCGAGAATAGTAACACGTTGCGACGGGATTCTCAAGATCATAATCAGCGAACACCTGGTAACGAGCGTGATGGCGATGATGACGACAATGGGCGGTGCGATTATCAGCAACATGGTTTGCAGCGTACGAAAGGAGGCGCTACCTTTGATTGAGACCTCGACACGACCTTCCAGACATACGGACCAAGCTCGGTGTCGAATGTGAACGTCGGTCTGGGCATGTGTGAGGCGGCGTCCGAGTGCGAACGGCGCAGCGTACTCACGTTCCATCGAGCACCTTGCACCGTTTGAGCCATCGTTGGATGCTCACGTTCGCCGCGGTCCTACCGCCTTTGCAGCCCCGATGCGGGAACGAAATAGTGTCGGAGAGGAGCTCTCGCCGGTGCAGGACGGCGATGGTGCGACCTGGCGCTGCACCGTCACAGATGGTGATATTTCGAGTGGTGCTGGTTATTCTGTAGAGCGGCTCGGAGGGTCTGGCGTAGATGACCGTATCTTTGAGGTCGCTTGAACTTAGAAAGTAGGGCGTGGGTGGTGTTGGGTTTACGAGTGTGAGCTCCGAGTCCATTGTGGAGAAATGTGGGTTGGGACGGGAGGAGAGCGAGGAGGAGGAGCTTAAGCAGGGACACACCTCGGGTGGGTCGTTCCCTGGGGAGGCTCCGACGGGTTAATATTTTATTGGATTGCACCCACCGCTTAGGCTCTAATGACGGAACCATGCGGTTAGCCGGAACGAGTCGGTCCTGGATCTCATCAGATTGGCTCGCGATGCCAGCTACAGGACCGAGTTGGCGAGGAGATGGCAGATGGCAGTTTTTAATGCGAGCATCGGGATGGAAACGTCTATCAAACGAGTCAAATGGACTGCGTTAGCGCGTGCAATTGAGACACGGAAATCGGATTCCGGTAGCTGGTCAACGTTGTACTAGTACTATGTAGTACTGTTTCAGGATTGTGCGGCCATGAACGTCGTTGACCAAAACCGGTTTCAGATCGACCCTGCGAGCGAGGCGGAACGTCGCGGTTGAACGCTTTGCACACGACCAGCATGATCACACTGTCCTTCAGGCGTCTCTCCTCGCGCCATGCGGCCACCTGGCTCCAATCTAGGCGCCTGGCAACCTCCACCGAAACGGCGAGTTACATACATCCCACATTTTTCCCTTTCTCAACTTGAAACCACACACAGCTGGCCAAAACCGGTCTTTACGACTTTCACCTTGAACATGGCGCCAAAATGGTACCATTTGCAGGATACGCCATGCCGCTCTCATACGGTTCTGTCGGCCAAGGTGCGCCCGTTACCGTTTCGTGTCAGGCTTGACCACCAAGTTTCTCTCCGACCGCAGTTGCCAGCCATACGCACGTGCGCACCAGCGCGGGCCTGTTTGACGTAGGGCACATGGTGCAGTCACAGTACGCTCCATGCCATGTTTCGTCTCCCGTCCCCGATAAGTAACACCACTCGCACCCTGTTCTAGCTTCCGTGGCCCGAGTGCGACTCAGTTCTTGGAATGGCTCACCCCGTCGTCGCTCGCGACCCTCCCGTCCTATTCGTCGACGCTTTCCGTGCTCCTCAACGCACACGGCGGCATCATTGACGACACCATGATCACCAAGCATGCCGACGACGCCTACTACGTTGTCACTAACGCTGGCACACGTGAAAAAGACCTCGCCTGGTTCCGCGACAAGCTCGCCCTATGGAATGCGAGCTCGCGGGCGGAAATGGGTCCCGTTGAACACGAGGTCCTCGGTCACTGGGGCCTGGTGGCGTTGCAAGGTACGCCTTTGTCCGTTGCTTTCACATGCTATGTTATGGCCGCGCTCCATCCTGAATGAACTCACCGCCACATAGGTCCCTTGGCAGCACAGTTTCTGCAAGCGCTCACGTCGTTCGACCTCCGGGGACTCACCTTTGGAAAATCGGCCTATGTCCCCATCGAGGGGTTCAACCTCCACGTTGCGCGGGGCGGGTACACTGGCGAAGACGGATTCGAGGTACGCTCCCGTTACTCGCTCCCCAGCAATAACACAAGGGCTCAAGCGGCACGCTGCAGATATCTATCCCGCCATCGCAAACAGTTGATGTGGCGCGCCTCCTCGCCAAGGCACCAGTACAGCTCGCAGGTCTAGCCGCACGGGACAGTCTCCGCCTCGAGGCCGGCCTGTGTCTGTACGGCAATGACATTGACGAGGGGACGTCTCCCGTCGAGGCGGGTCTCTCGTGGGTGATTGGTGCGTGTGTCGTCGTGCAACCGAATCTCATGCTGACTCACCGTCGTATTTTTCCCACCTCGTCTTCCTTTTTTTTCTTTTCGTAGGCAAGGAACGGAGGGAGAAAGCGGATTTCATCGGTGCGGAAGACGTGTTGAGGCATCTGGAAGAGGGGCCGCCGAGACGACGGGTAGGGCTGGTTGTCGAAGGGGCGCCTGCGAGAGGCACGTACTTTACCATGGGCGACCCAAGGGCGTGCTGACTCTGACGTTGCTCGTTTGACGTGTGCAGAGGGTGCGCAGGTGTTTACGTCCTCACAGACAGAGAGCATTGGTACGTATCTCCGAACACACTAAAAAGAACCTCTAATCATTTTCCCCGTAGGTACGGTGACGTCGGGTATCCCATCGCCCACGCTAGGAAAGAATATTGCAATGGCGTATGTCAAGAATGGCTCGCATAAAAAGGGGACAGAGGTCGAAGTCGAGGTACGGGGTAAGAGGCGGAGGGCGGTGGTGACACCGATGCCGTTTGTCAAGCCGAGTTATTGGAGGGGGTAGGGTGGACGCCGGGCGGCCGTCGCTTCAACACGAGTGCGTGACTAGATATCTACGCAACGTTGTATATTTCGACATACCAATGTACCATGCTCAATATTCATCACGACTAACATTTTTTATTCAAGGGGTTTCGACCTGCCGTTCGGTCAAAGCAAGCCCCAACACACTTGTCAGCTAGATCATGCGGTTTCATAGTCACAAATCTGTATTTCCAAGGGGCCAGCGCGGAACAGATTATCGAATTACTAGCACATATCAACCTTTGATCTTTGTTCCAGGCCCAATGATCGTATAGATCATCGATCCTACATGGGTCAGCATCAATAAGTGAGCCCGAGCAATTTCAAATCCTTTCTTTCCTCTACCCTCATCAGTCTCCTAACGGCCAACATTTGACCCTATCCCTAGAATCTACTCACGTTGCTACAAGTGCTAGAGGAACGGGTCGCGAGCCCCGTTGGGAGCCTGTAGGCAGCTATTATTCAATTTTATTGGCTTTCTGTATAATTTCAACAGTTACCTAGAAGGAAGGACCAGAAATGACCCATCACACTGACAGCCAAGTTGTCCTCACGGACACACAACATGGGGCATCAGCACCCACCACATCTCCCGCGCACGTAGCAGGCGCTCACGCGACACCTGGCATCATGGACAGGCTCCGTCAGCCGTACACCGCGCCCGAGTGCCCGGCGTTCTGGAGCTTCAGAAGACTGTGCCCAGACAATGGGTTGGCGTGGAAGACGCGGATGCGTGTCGTACTGCGGTGCTACGACGCCCTCGAGATCGTCGTAGACGTAATCCCAAAGCCGGACGATCCTGCATCAGCAGCCGGGTGGACGAGCAGGGATGAGATTGCGCAATATCTCATCGTGATGAACCTGCGCGACGAGGACCTTGTTACTATTTATGATTGCAACACCGCGGCAGGGATGTGGAGTAGGTTGGATTTTGATTTTGAATCGCTGGGGCAATGGTCGCTACAAAACACTCGTCGTAGAAGGGGAAAGAAAAAGATGGCATTCGGTGGGGGGGCTTAAAGTTCCTGATCCATGTAATGATAGAAAGTGCTATCTCAGTGGGGCCTGACAAACGTTACGAACCCGTTCCGAAGAGTGAAATCGCCTCTAGGCCAGGCGCGCGATTACAAGAGAATGATGATCAAAAATGCACTATACCTAAAACAAAAACAAAAACAAAAAAAATGGGGCCGCCATGGTCCAGTCAATGATGCAATAGATAAGAAAGTACCGCGGAGCTTACCCGGGCGTTTGACGCCGTCCTGGGGCCTGGCAGTGGTAAGAATTGAAAACACTTTTGAGAACGCAATTTCCTAATATGGTAACATATCGACCACACTTGACAGACTGTGGCAATATGCCCGTACAACGTACGCATCATCAAATCTACAAGTCTCCGACACCAAATTTGGATGCTACGTAGGTTTTAGAATCGGCGGTCGGGCCAAGGTTGCATGCTTCAAACGATTTCAGCAGGCGCCATAGTCAACTGCCGGTCTTGTAGCTTGTTTGAGTTGCATACTAAAAACGGTGGCGCTGCAGGATTATAGTCAACATCAACGGACTCAGAGGTCAACGAAACTCGTTGCGCACTGCTCGGAACAAGAAACTCTCGCTGTTCACATTGATGGAAAAGCTCATCGTTGGCGGAGCTGAAACTTCATTATGTTGGATGGCAGGGCCGTAGTTCTTTGAATTAGGAGCCTGTGAGTACTGCTGAATTCTTCTCGTGTACGCCTTGAAACCTACCATGATTAAGATGTAACACGCGGTCTCAAATCCGCCATTCTCCGCCGGTGACATGCCAACGTTGACTCGTGTGGGAAGGGCACATGAAGATGTAACATAATCATGTCTAACTTTCCTTTTGATTTTGTACGTATGTAATCTCGCTGTTATGATATGGAACAGCCTTCTGATTCATGCCCCGCGGCCAGGACGGAACCTTTTTAGGCTGTTGTGGGTCACCGAAGCGATTTTCACTGATCAGCTATTGCGACAGTGGCATCTGCGTCAAAGTATGAGGCATAGTTATCCCCGACTTTACAGGTGCTCGACAGATTCCGATAGTACGCTCCTTGACTCAGGGTCCCCGTGGTCAGCGTATCAACCGCTTAGCCGAGGGAAGCAGAATCTCAACACACCCATGGCATTTCATTCAGGACGCAACCGTCCATGATGATCGGAGGTCGGAAAGACCTAACAGAGGCGGCCGAACGTTGGCGTGAGTAGATGTTCGCTTCCTCTAAGCCCATATGATGATAGGGGGCTGCCCTGCTTTAAAGCCGCCCCCAGATTCAACACTCGTTCCCCATCCAATCCCTCTCAAGAATGAGTACGCAGCAAGAATATGAGCTAGAGTATGCCAACCCTTCAAACTCGCCTCTTCCCATGATGACCCATCCTCGAAGCTTTAGCTCCGAATCCGATCTCATCATGCAGTATCTACTCACCCTGACCCCATCTGAACGGACCTGTCAATGGGTTTGTGAAGGTGGTCATATCTGTGGGGCGATTCTCCCCGCAGACCCAAAGCTCGTGTCGGCGCACTTTCGCAATGTGCATGGGCTCCGAGGGGACTCCAAGGAAAAGATCACATGCGCATGGCTGGACTGCAGTTCGCATCCGCTTCAGTGGCGGAACATACACAGACATATTCTGTCTGTCCATTTGGAACTGCTGAAATGGACGTGTCCGCACTGCTTGAAGACACTTTCACGGAGGGGGGTGGGACATTTATGTAGTCCGCCAGGGGGGAACGTTGGCGAGACGTCCTCGCAGCCTTGAGCGCACGGTGAGATCCTTCCGATAAATACATGTTTTTTTCTTCTCACAAGGATCCAGCGCTAGTTACTTAATGGGAATGGAAGATCGAATAACGCGCGTACGCTGAAGTAACGTAGCTAGAACTCTGTACTCTCATCCTCTATACTCACGGATTCTTGATCTTGAATACTTGAACGCTGGACTTTGGTTATTGAAACTACTCCGTTATCGATGGGTTTGACTAGGTGCCCCTGGGTGTGTACCTTGGCGTCGAAGGCGTTTGTCTGCATTTGTATAAATTTGACTGACTCGAAGATGCAATGAAGATACGGGGATAAATCGATCAATGCGGCGAGGGAAACAAACCCATCGGTTCCGGGAACTTGGATCAGGCGCCCCTGTATGTGCCTATTGATTCCGATACTCGTTAGGTGAATGGCTTGAAGGATCGTCAACGCATGTGTGTGAGAGAAAAGTCCTCGGAGCACTGTCGCTTATGCCGAAGCGCCCAATCGAGTCAAGCGTTGCTAGAGAGACAGGCCCTGGAAAGCACTGCAAGTTGACAGAGCGACTTCTTTTGGCAACGCGAACGGGCGGCATCACGTTCGACTTGGCTCCGTACCGTTACATACTAGATTAGAAAGGTAAATCCATTTGGAATGAATCAACCTCTACTAGATGGGCTTGGTAGACGAGTGCATGTTCTGCGTTTCATGTGGACAGCAATCCATCCCATTTGTGGTAGGATGGCGCCGTCTCGAGACTATGAGTTTCGAACTGACGGTTCTGTCTTGCGGCGCCGGGTCGTCGAGTATAAATTGGCGTCCCACGGTTTCTTTGCCTTGTCGATTCGCTCCGAATCTACTGTCTGAACCGGGTTAGCTGAGGGACAAGTCTGCGCCGGGCATCACTTAGGGTAGTCAAAAAGGAATCAATCAATAGGAAGGCTTGCTCACTTACGAGACAACAGTAGAAACCCGCCGTCTATTTCGACCGCTTTACAGAAGTTCTGCGGTGCCGATTCAACGAGAAGCGGTGATCAACCCCATGGAATCATATATTTTCCTTTCAATAAACCTCGCAATAGATAGATGGGCGGCGATATACTGTATGTGGCTGGGTTGAGGGAGTCAACGACAACTCGGACTGAGCCAGTGACGTGATTCGAGAGGGGGATAAACAGTACTAATACGGAGACCTCGGGTCGAGAAGGGGGGTTGGAGATGATCGGCGCCACCGCAAATAATACGGGAAAAGCAGATGAAAGATATGTATATATGAGATGTCAATGATGGAAGGAAGGATAAATTTTTGGCGCAGCTTACTGCAAGTAGAAGTCGAGATAAGACGTCCTTCTTTGCCATTTTAGGGAGAACCGGATGCTTCCGGCGACCACAACTGGCGTCGGGATTATCTCAATTGCTGGGCGTGCCTTCAATTGTTGTGGATTGGCGGATTGGATACATGTACATTAGAGGTGTAGAAAAATATGACCTTTGTCAAATGCTATGCACATAGTAGAGATTATAGATTATCCAAGCGAGTCAGGGAGTGAGATTGCATAAGGTCTCTGTAAATGGTTATGAGTGCATGTGTGCCAATCAGCAAGACAGATACTGGTCAGAACTGGTCAGAACCCTCGGCAACAGCGCGATTAAAAACGCTGTTCTGGACCAGTCAGGACCACTCGGCAAACAAATATGCGTGACGTGCGACCAATGAGAACGCCTCGATAAACATTCCCGAGGGTTTCTGCTGTCCCAATGGTGCTGTCGACCAACTGTCTTGCTGATGTGAGCCCTATTGCAAGACGCGTTGCCAAGGGGTAGGTGGAAATGAAAGATAGATTACTCCAAATGGTATGAGTGTCACGTACACATAGTGGGAACTCTGTATAGGGTCCGATTGTGAAATAACGCAAAGCGGTGAAATGGTTACACGCCTTCTAGAAGCCTTCCGGAGACCTGGAGAAACTCTGGAAAAGCTTCGATGCCCTCTTTGCCGAGAACAACAGCAACAGGATCGTCGAAGAGGGCTCGCAAAATGTGGCGGTGGTCATTCAAGTGTTCAGCCAGGATAAGTTTCCCCGCACAGGCACGATATTGGGAATATATATGTTCAAGACTCCATACTTTCTGTGTTAAAACGGAAAAGAGTCTGCCTTGACAAGATTAAGCCATGAAGCTTGAAACATGAACGGAGTGCACAAATCGTCAACTACCTCAGCTGGTT
>JBBPOH010000642.1:0-11604 GCA_038091335.1 Phylloporus arenicola | reverse complement strand
CACATATAGCTGTGAATTGATGTTGATAACCCAAACAGCTTTGGCGGTGTTGGAGGAGAGCCCTGCTTGAATTGAATGTCCGTTGGCATGAAATGGCGCCACATTCAAAACGGCCGCCTATCATGATCAATTTGAATGAGACAAGGATTAGAACAGAAAATAAAAGAATCAGAGGGACTCTGATGTATCGCATGCTGCATTGACGCAGCAAGACGTGAGGGTAAGTTTGAAGAAAGTGAGGTGGAGAGGTGGGTCGGAGCCCCCTGACTGCCAAGGCCAAGATCCGACTGTCAATGATACTCCTTAGGAATAGGGCTCAAGCCAACCGGCCTGGTACTTGCTATCACAGGCAGGTGATGCTAAAAGTGAAAGCTGTTCTTGGTCCCACTTTCTTCTGGGGATGGGAACTTGTCGGAAACAGTACCAACAGACTGGCAGATCATACTTAGGCTTAATTTAGTACTTAGAGCAACATAAAAGGTTTTGAATGCTCGGTTGGAATTTGCCCCTTTTGTGCATTCACCGATCTATAGATATGTAACCACCAGTACTGAAGTTGTCTTCATGCACTCTTCCCGAGTGTAGAGCCCCATAGCAAATTATTTTACAGAGTACATACAACAATGTACATGTTTACTTCATATGATATGAAGAACATCAGAGCTAAAACATAGTACATCATAATAGATACATTGGTGAGGGAGGAAAAGAGGAGTATGCAGCATGTGTATGACGAGTACAGGGATATTTGGGGAAAGTACTATACCACATTCAATTTACTTCATTGATGCTGCAACAGACATTGCGGTGGCGTCCTGTTCGTTTGACGGCTGCAGCTGCGGCGAGATAACAACCAAACACCTTCCTGGGCAAGCAGTGAGCATATGAATAAAATTGAAGTGCACGACTCATTCATTCCACCAGAGGAGCAGATCCGCGACCAGCTGAGCCTTGACTCGTGTTGCTGGTTTCTCAAACCAATCAATTATGTTGTTATAGAACAACTTGTAGTCGAAGTTGTCATCCCGAAGATCCCAAGACGTGCGGCTGGACAATGCGAAGCAGAGCTAACACTCAGTTTAGTGTTATGCATGTCATGTCTATATACTGGACGGATTACCTGGATAGCAATATAGGCAATTGCACGAGGTTCCACCTTCCGCATCTTAAGCAAAGTAGCAACATTAGTACGGGGATGAACTTGTTGTTGATCATGAGGGCCCTCATTGGCATCCCTGTTGCCAGCCACCTCATGTGTAGCAGAGCTTGGAGAGGTAAAAACACAACGAAACGCCTGTCCGTGAATAGTTAGCAGAAACGAAACAGTGTATAATGAGATTTACACACCATCACCAACAGCTCACCTTTGAAAAGACCCACCGACGGCTGATTGCTCTGGTACTGACCATTTGCATACAAAAATGACGGCCACATGTGTGCAGTGATCGGATACCTTTGATCATATTTGCGGATAGCAGCTCGTACGCTAGGACACCAATTCAGATGAAGGAAACAAAGAGAAATAAGTTGGACATACACAGGGTCAGTCCAGTCATAATCAACCGGAGAGATTAGGCTCCCAGTAATGTCGTGATAGAAACCTCGTCTGCTCTTGTTGTTGCTAATGAGGGGCACAGGATGGGGGTTTTCGTTATTCAACCAAACGGCAGTATGTCGCTTCAAGCTACTTGTGTCATCTCCGCGTGCGCCATCAGCGCCTTTCCTGAGCTTCGACAAATGAAAATTCATGTCATTAGCAAATGTTAATTACTCACCTCTGCGCAAGCATGCTCTAATTCGTCTGCATCGTGAGCTTCCATGAGCTCTGTGATTGATGGGCACCATTCCACAAGTTTCTTGAAGGCATGATATATGCGCTCCTGCCTGTCGCAGATGATTTGATCAAAAATGATCAATCTGGCCAAGTATAGTCAATACATACTTGGCAGTTGTGTCCACATCTTCGATGTCATCAGGACTATCGGCCAGCAAAATGCGGCGATCATGCTCGCATATCAAATCGATAACAGGGTACGAGAGACTGACAAGCCGACAAATGGTTCGACCCTGGAGGACATAGGACTGGATACTAGGTGCGTGGAATTAAATAATTAACAGCCATAATCAGAGACAACTTACGGGTGTTTGACCATCTTGCTTACAAGATGTGCATTCTGTTCTTCGAGGGCAAGAATTCGACGCTGCATGGCAGCATATCGGATCTCGGGAGTTGGACTGTGAGACATGGCGTGCGTAGCAGTGTGTGTCAGAGTCTACACTGAAATATAATGTACTCCCTGCACGAAGATCCGGTCAGCAATTTCTTGCAACAACCCGTTCGCATCACCAGAGCCTGACAAGGCCTGACTATATGTGGATGAACACATGATATGGATACATCAAGCGGAAGTTATACATGCTATGCTGTGGTTTGAGTATATGATCCCTGATCTGTGTAGATGCTTGGCTCCGTTTGTATTCAGCGGAGAAGTGACGACCCAAGGGCCAACTCAATTGGCTGAGTAAATGATGTGTCAGCAGGTGGGGCAGCAAGCCATCAAAATTCTGTACAGGTAACCCAGCTTGCCCAGGGAAAAGCTAATAGTACGTCAGCAACGGCACAGACTCAAGAATGTAAATACTGAATGACCGAAACTAAGCACTCTCGCCCTGATGTGAATGTTAACTTGCACACTTGGCGACCTCGATTCCACCAATGGCATACACATGAGTCAAGTTTTGGTTGTCGATGTGTGGAGTCAGATCAGATGCTGCATGAGATTTTAACTAAGTTTGGAGAATTCTGCGGTGGTAGGGATGCCCCACATTACCTGATTGCCATGACTCCCTTGGGTGACTTTCCGTTTTAAATCTTAAAAAAATTATTCAGGGATGTGTTTGGCGCAGCATTTGGCCCGTCAGGCCAGAGGACAATGGCAGGTAAGTATGCATACATAGTCTCGCATGGACAAGCCTTAAGACTTACCATCATGCCAAAACACGCCAACCCCTCAGATTGGATGCTTCCTAATGATTCTGGCTGGATTTCTGACAACAGATCTGTTTCGTCTGGCGAACAGCACAGACTCCAGGAATCATGCTTCTTTCAAGGCCCTGAATTGGCTTTGTGTCATGCGCACCCTGTGCCAGCCAAGTTACCTGGTGTGGCCTGCTGTTGATGTGGGAGCCTGAGTCAGGCTATTCAGTTTATGTTCAACCCTGCTGATTGAATGAAACATACATCGAGGGACAAAACTCATCCGGATCTTGAGATTTCTAGTCACCTGACAAGTTACCTGTGGGCCGTTGATAATGGGTAGCCTGAACTTTGCCTGAGTTAGACATATAACTCGGCCCAAACGAAACATACAAAAAAAACTCACCTGAATCCTAGCTACATTTGATTTTTCAATTACATATCTAATCACAAGACTCGGGTGTGCAACGGAGTTCAAGCGACTTGTCAGTGATGCGGGACCATTCATCAACGAATTAGGCGAGCCATTCGACACCGTTCTGATGCCCTGTTTGGTTAGTTGGAGTGGCACAAGCGAGAATAGTTAACAAACCTACCATTTGGGGGCAACGTTTCCACAGGCAACACCTTGGTGAGTGCATCAATGACTTGCATGGTAAACCTCACTTCTTGACATGTGCACTCGCCATCTTTCCTGGCAGATTGGAAGTACAGTGCATTTTGCGAGATGGCCAAATGGAGGCATTGAGGGCTGGGCAAGACAATTAGTGCCAGCTGGAGGACTTCAGATCTCCTTGCTCGGTGCCGGGCTTTCCGGCCTGAGAGTTTCCTCACTCGCTTCACATATTGAGGGTTAGTCTCCATTTCGAACTTTCTTTTGTTTGGTCTGCACCGCAGTACGCATTCTGTGGTCAGATGATCACAGAAATGACATAGGGTTACCTTACTTGAGCAACTCACCAACCACAACAGGACACCTCCTGACAGCGCAGACGGTAGTATTTCCAAGCACAGAAATATTAAAGTATGAGTACACTGTGCATCAATGACCCACCAATACTATGTCTGACTCTGATGTCGGAGAACTCTTTCCCAAACCTATCTTTCGACCTGCACCCAGAATCCTTGTCAAGTACCGAGCTAATCTACCATGCACCTTACGGCGGCTGGTCCAGCAGCCAGATCCTGATCAGAGTTCAGATCATGACTCTTGTTCGTCGGGTCGCAATGATGCTGCGTCAGCAATCTTACATGCCGGTACTATGACATCAGATGATCCAAACATCCAGGGCGGCTCGGATGTCGACGTCGACAAGACTGAGTCTGAATCGTCCGGTGAACCCATTGGGGGAATACCAGGTTTTGGGCAAGGGTGTCCTGTGGATAGGAAAGGCCGATACCGATACAGCCAGATGGGCCGATACTCTAATGAGGTATCCCCAGAATCTGGCTCGCAAACTTCCAGGTTTGCCACACCTGTGCCGCTGGCAGTGGTCCCTCCAGTAGGCGAATCAGTGAGTTCTAATGACCACAGAGTGAGGTACTTACTTACTGTTGTGCTATTCAAGCAGGCCCAGAGTCCTGCTAGCATTCCGGACAACTTGCCCATGCTGATCGAGGCAAACTTGAACCTGAAGAGACAACGGTCTCTTTCTACCAGTGGAAATAGTACAACGGCACACTTAGGAGTATATTTTCCCTGGCCGATATTTCATCAGCAACTCACTATCCTTCATGACGTAGACACCACACCGTTATGGCCAAGGTGTAAATGATCAGCCGGGAGCTGCATCACTTCCCAATGTCCACCACCAAAAGCGGTGTCGAACACTTCCTCCGAGGGGGCTGCCTACCCATACTCAACTTTGTTTGGTAAATCACATTGACAAGGTGGTCAGAGAAGTCGGGAAGGTGGTGCAGAACTCACTCGATAGGCAGACAGAGGTCCTATCTGGGATTCTCGAAGTCATCAAGGCCCACAAGAACGAGTGATTGAACAGCAAACTATGTATTTTAGTACAATAAAGTTGATGTGATCTGTACATACTGTAAACTCCTAGCCAGTGGTATAAAGTTGCACATTCGGCTCAATCTGCAAGGACTTGATGCCAGTCTGACTTGTAACGAGGCAAGAGCTACTATGTCTTTGAACAAACGAGGGAAAGTGGCGGCAGCGTGTCTTTCTTCCGCCACATCGCACACTTGCTACAACTTGCGCTCGAGTTTTCACCCGCCCGCCATCCCTGATCGTTCTCCCTGGGGGTTGGTCTCCTCGCTTTCCACTGGGTTCCATTGGAGGATAATCTCGGGCTATACACACCAGATGTGAGCCTCTTTCGCAAGTGACCGCATTAAAGTCAAGCAAGAAGCCGCACCAGGAAGGTCGTCGAAGTGAGTGGCTCGAGTGTGGTCCACGTGCATCCTGATACTTTCACTCTAGGGTGGTATGAACATCAGGGCCCAGATCGTGTCATTCGTCTCGGAAGAGCTGTCATCAACTTCCACGCCTTTACCAAAAATGAGGAGCAGAATTGTATTGAGCGTATCGCAGGAGCATTTGAAGGCGGCAAACATGAAACTTATCATTATCACCAAGGATACACACACCACATTTCCTTCGACGGATGGACAAATATCCCTTGACACCAACAGAACGAACACGGTGGTTTGGAGTTTTAATCAGAAGATGGTCCGACGAACGAGGCAACATTTGGTGCTCAGATACAGGAAGACTGTGCGGAAGAAAGGGGCGAGGACTACGACGCCGTCACCCGCTGGATATCCAAAAAGATCGCCAGCTCAAAGATCTACAGTGGGTCCTGGCAGACAAAATGGTGGGCGCATTGCTCTTATGACCGTGGTCCGTGCGTATACCAACATCCAATTTAAGGTCTCGGAAAGACCATCCAGACAATCTCCCTTATCACGTTTGCCGACCCACCTCGCAATGGAACCGTTGATTGCTTATATCAGACCCTTCCCTATGTGATCTTCACCACTCCCGCTGCCGACATCATTCTGGAAGAGTGTGGACGCAGCATATGATGCTTCAACACAGTCTACGATTAAAAGCACAAGGAAAGATGTGCAAAGCCTCAAGAAGAAGCGTCTGAAAGCCAAGGCTAAGGAACAAAGATGCACACAAGCGATAAGAAACAACACCAGAAACACCTGAAGAGTAGCCTCGTCGAGGACCCGTAGTTATCAGCGTCGATCAAGGTGAGTCGGAACCGCTCAGGTCGTCGAGTTCTGATCGCGTGCAGTCCAAGATCATGAACCTCGAACATTTGCAGGAGCAGCGGGTGTGTGTCTGGATGGGTACACCATCTTTGCGATCAGCGGGAGATCGAGTTCATGGTCATGATGGCACAGGTTCCTGCAAGCTATACTACGTCTAGTCAAATATTTCCTGACTTTCAAATCACTGTTCTGCGATCACCCGTATGATACGAGACGCTCAATCACCAATGATCGGTGAATATTTTTGGCAACAGGTCGTCTGTGCATCTCATAATCAGGTGCGCCACACTATCTAGCTTATTGCGGTACCAACATCAGTGCCACGATTCTGTGTACCCAGGTCATTCGTGCAGCGGAGCTTGCATACGAAGCAACCATGCAGCTGCCATTGTGCTTGCCGTACTGTCAATGGCTTCCTCGGCAGGTCCCTCTGGCAGACCATTTTGAAGCAATTCAATGGGCATTCACATCAAGCAATGGAGTTTGCGTTTTGGGACTTGTTGCCCCAGTAGCATGGTGCCTTTGTGAGCACTGCGTCTGAGTCATTATATCAATCAAATGTCAGACAAAATCAACAAGCGCCGGCTTCGACGTAGGCTGAGGCAGCGACTGGGTTGCATGGAGGGGCCCGGGCAGCACAGCAACACGCTACCTACTCTGGCGCCGGTCCCGTTAGCCCGTGGTACATTATGACCTGTCAATTAAGTTTTGCATCAATCCATTGACAGGAGGAGCGGGGACCTCATTTTACCCTTACAATGTGTCAGAGGATGAAAGCAGATCCAGGCAAATTTAAAATTTTCAATCCATGATCCGGACTCCCGGACTTGTGGGTCTTTGTTCAATACAGTTGAAAGCTAATCATTGACTACTGTTTTTGATCTTCACTGGTGACCTACTAGTTACTAAGCGATGACGTTGCTAGTGCCGTCACTGAAGTGTAATCCAGCATCAGTCAGCGGTAACTAATCCTGTTTGGATTGATTAGCTAGCAAATTGAATAGTCTGGTGACCCCAAGCACTTCCTCTTTTAGACGGGCTGGTCCAGGTGAACCAATCGGTACAATCGTGCCAAAGGCCATCATCAAAAGTTATGTTGTTAGACAACTCGACAGATTAGGCGTTTTTTAATGTAAGATCCTTGTTTTACGTCCGATAGGGGACGGATGGAGGCTTTCTTTGACCCTGCCGTTGATTCAAACTTGTTTCTTTTGTCTCACGGGTTAGAGTATGGGTACTTGTACTAATTGGCCACCACTGGACCTGCTCATCGACATGTCGTTGTGCTAATGCGTCTCGCGTGCACTTGTCCCATGATCATCTCTTTAGGCGACAACGACGACATGACACGCCTCGCGCATGTCAACGACTCATTCACCCACCCGCTGATGTCAGGCCAAGACCCATGTCACACACGGCCTACGTCCCTCCAGCCATCGAGAGCTCAATGATTCATCTGACGACACCACCTGCGACCTCCACGCCATCTTGTGACATCCTCCTGCGACCTGCGACCTCCACGCCATCTTGTGACATCCTCCTGCGACCTCAGGCAGGCAGCCACACCAGGAATGATGACGGACACGTGGGCAAGCTATCATGCACGCCAGGATACAATGACAACAATGCGACATTGTCGATGGTCCAACGCCACCGCGGACGCTTGGGTAAGCGTGCAGGCCGGGGCACAGGAATGACGATGCGATGTCGTTCATGGCCGCATCAACAAGCATCACTGTGACAATAACGCGGACGACCATCTGCGACCTCTCATCCTCCCCAGCTGTCAACGACTCCAACGATCCCCTCAACACAATTCACCATTTCAACACCTCTTCTAGCCAACGGCCCGTCCAAGGACAATAACAAAGCAGGGTCGACGACCAGGCACTGCCAACAACACCATGATGCATCACCAGGCACTGCCAACAACACCATGATGCATCACCAGAACGCGGTCACAACAATGATGTAGTGTCATCGATGGACAGGTAACACCATCACCGCCACGACGGGGACGAGTGCGGGGACACGATACCATCAGTGATGATATCGATGGTCAGGCGCCACCACCACCACCACCACCATGATGGCGCCGATGTGGAAGACTGCGACAAGTATTTGGGCACGACAACCACACCCGACACACCCACACATAATGCCGTGTGCACGACTTCACTCACTCCTGACACAGTGACAACAAGCACGACGATGCTGCATGCGTCCTGCACCTGCGCCCCACTCATCTTCCCCATCATCCGATGACGCCACCCGATGTGATGACGATGGACGATGACAACGCCATGTGCGTTCTGTACCTGTGCCCCCTTGTTCACCCTGCCATGTCAACATTTCTCTAACCACTACACCTAGTATATGTACCAGTAGATGCCATATGTAAAGTAGTAGCCATGAAATGCGATGCTGCGTATTTGTTTGAATGCACTGCCCCAAGCAGTAAATATGCCATATGTTCTACAACACATGGAGAAATTATCACATGGCCCAAGGCTGTCCCTATTGTCTTCGGTCTGGCAAGAAACTGCATGATTAGAAGAAATTTACCATACTTGCCGAATGAAAAGTTTGCTGACCAGCATTACTCACGATGATGAAGGTTCACCATTGAGTCATCGAATCGTCAGGAACAATCCAGAATATCAGACAATTTCATGGAAGTGTCTAGCTTCTCCAAATTGGAATGTGAAGTAGAATGATTCACGTTGTTGAGTGGCATTGCTAAAAGTGGGGATATCTTGTGAACAACTCCAAGGTATTGAATATCAGACACATGGAGTGGAAGCTGAGTTAACTATGTTACACAGCTAGGCAAATGTGTTTGATTGAGAGAGGAACCCAACTATGTATTGCATTGCATGCTGATTATCATAAACAGTGCTATTTTGTGCCAATTGAAATGCAAAGTAATATGATTCATGTTGTCTGGATGCCACAAAAAGGCAAGGGCATCTGCAGAACAATATATTTGTTCGACTGTAGCATACATGCAAAACAAGTGGGGGAATCGTGCAGATAACTCCAAAGTGTTTGTTGATTGGGAGAGGAACCTAGCTATGTATTGCATCACATGCTGATTATCATGAGCACTGTCATATTTGTGCCAATGTGGCCATTCCTGTGTTTAAATTTTGAATAGATTGCTTTACAAGAAAAACTTAGTTTCAGTGGTGGCAGTACATTATGACCTTTTGATCCTAACTAAAGAACAAACCTACTAGGTGCTACATACTCACAAAATGAAACCACGACGCATCGCTGCGCTGTTGGGTCCATCCCAATTGTTGCAATGTGCGCTTCGAATTCAGATACCCAGCTTGCCTTGACCAACGATGCCCACCGTCTGCGTAGAACTTACCGTCCTTCCAATGCCCAACCACATCAAAGGGCAAATCATAATTGACATCCATATAACACTCTGTCATTATCAACCGACCTTGGGGTCCTGCGCGGCTGGCTGAAAGAGCGAGGATGAGCGATTGCAGTGCACCTTCTTGGAATTCCATGTGTTCGAACAACAACTCCTCCAGTGCTGGTGCTTGTACCCTTCCATTCTGATTCTCCGCGCCCTCATCAGAAGCGTCTGGGAAAAAGGCAGAGACCAAATCATTTCGCACAGAACCATCACTGAATTTTAAGCGACGCAATCCCGGAAAATTCTCCACCATCTCTCTCCAAAAGACTTGACAAGACGGAGGATTAGTAACATGGAGAGTCTGAACGTTCATTGTGGGCATGACAGCGCAGATGTTCCTTCCAAGTAAGTTGATTGGTCTTCGTGAGCCAACAAAGATCTCCAAGAGATTATTCGTGGCCCACTTGTAAGTTGACAATGGGAAGGCCACAGAGGGGCAATAGCTTTTAGGGGAAGTATTGACACTAAGGAACATTCCATCATCTGAGAAGTCTTCAAGTTTCATCACCACCGAGCGGACCATTGGAAGAGATGACAGACGATCATTGCTATAATGTTGAGCAAGAACAGAGCAGAATCGCTCGTAACTGTCTTGCGGTGGAGGTTTATCCGAAATAAACGAGTCCAGCCTGATTTGGGTATGGACTGGAATGCTGACACCAGAGAGGAATGCGATGATCATTAAAAGTGGAGCGCGGATCAAAAGGCGTGAAAGTCGGGGTAAATCAATCTTCTGCAAGGCCACGCTAGAGATGGAATCGTTGGTGCCTGCAAGGACATCGTCGAGATAAATGTTGACAAGATCTGGCATGCAACTGAGCACACTTGGAACCCCAGCACGTCTTGTTGAAAAGGATGATGGGTGAAGTGTAAACTGAGGGTTGTCATGCTGCGAAGCGTGAGGAAGTGATATGGAGGCAGGATACTTCCACCAGACCCTTGTGAGCCCCAAGGGGGGTTCATTGAAAAATCCAGAATCCGCAGACAGGAAGCACTCAAGTAAAGTGTAGAAAAGCACCGGCTGGTCAGCTTGTTCTACGAGGGAGTGTAGAAGTAAAGCTCTTCAACGCGCTCGGCATGCTCCAGGATTTTGTTGGTAAACACGAACAACTTGTAAGAATCCGCTTTGTTTTTCACATCAATGAGTATCTTCAGTGGTGCTTGTGCTGATCTAGCCAGTAAAACATCTATCCACTCCTGTGCTGTGGACAAAATGTACGACCAGAGAATTGGGCAGTTCAATGCGACATTGCGCCAATGGGAGGAAACATGGGAAATGCAAACCCAATTTCACACACGGGGTGCGTAACCACAGAAGTCGTCACAAGCAAACCGGATAAATATGGATTCAAGTAGTTCAGTTGGAAGATGAGACATGAAGGCAAGGGTGTTTCTTCGGGAACAGAGGTGGTGTAATATCAACCTTTGTTGTGAAATTTCTTCATCAATGAGATCTAAATCCATTCGTGAGGCTGAAACGGGATATAAGTCATCGTTTGGAGATGGGCCGCCCAGCTTGACAAACCGAAGATGAGGAAACCCGACTAGGAATGAAATCAGCGTTGTATTTTAGACACTTGCTCAACGACTTACAGGGTCTTGACGCAGGACCTTGAGAGTGTGCCCCTTAGCCACTGACACGTGATTTCCTGCTTGCTCGCACGGACCACCCTCTCCAGTGCTTGTCGTGTCTGCCATTGTGGTCAATTCTGAAGAGTTCACATGCAGTGACGCTGTTGTGGTGGAAGTTCTTCAACATGAGTTGAACCACCTAGTCTGGTGACTGTTACGATTTGTTTCTCCTTCGGTTTCACTTGGACTATCTTGTCACTTCATGATTACTCATCCATCTCGTAATCATGCTTATTCCTTCATAGCTTCGCTGACTGATCCTTTTATTCCATACGATTCCATCGTATTCCTATGATTACCAACAGAACTCTTCCTGACTTGC
>JBBPOH010000641.1:0-11605 GCA_038091335.1 Phylloporus arenicola | reverse complement strand
CGGTTTCATTCATCCTGAGCACGCGTACTGGGTGCCGTGAGACCACATCAAGGATTTGGGGATGAAAGGACTGGACCGCGATTCACACCCTCGGATGTAGTCGCCACCGATGTAATGCACACTATTACATTGGAACCAGCAGTTAGGGTGACAGATTAATTAAGAATCATAAAGGATGGGAATGTTGGTAGAGCCCCATGCATGCATACACGAAATGTCCGGGAAAACATGTACTACTCTCCGAAAAGCTTCTGCACGCGCTTCAAGACGGAGTCCTTGTCAGGGTCTGTGGGAGTGTGTTGTGAATGAAGAGCATACACAGCGGGTGGTCGAAGAACCACGTACCATAAGGGTGGTCTTTGGATGGGATCTCGAGGAGGGTCGGGAAAGCCTGCTGGTAGCGATCGACTGTGGGCCTGATCTTCTCTGCTATCTACATCAATTAAGATGTATAAGTGTGGACGCAGACATTAATGTTACGGTGCGCACATATTGGTTAATGAGCAGGATTGCTACATCCTTGCGTTCTGTGAATTCCTGAAAGGCTGCCTCGATGGTCGAAATCTGGGTCTCTAAGGAAGGGTCAGAAGGAAAGGAAGAAAAAGGGTAGACTGAAGCGCGCACTGGAATCGACGACGAGGAAGTTCTTCTTCTGGTGCTCATTGATGTGGCCGACGCCCGCGAGCAATAGGCCAGTGATCGAGTCCTGTGAGAAGCTGAGGAGGCCAATGCTGGAGAGATGGAGTATGTACTTCGTCGCCAATGACCGCGATCAACGTTCTGTCCTTGAATGAGGCGTGCGCTGCCATAGCGAAAGCCAACTTGTACGATGGCCTCCATCGCCGAAGACACCCTTGTGTATGTACTCTACCCCCCACAACCACTCGCCGACAAGGCCTCTTGCACGTCCCTCGCCGCGTGCATCCGCGAGCTTGTCCCAGCTCTCCTCCCCGACATCCTTTGGCATCGCGATCCCTTTCAGCTCAAGATTGCATCAGATCCAGATGCCCACCGCGGCCAGGACAAAAACATTCTCGAAGGCCGCATGCGCGTCGGCGACGCCGTCGACGACGAGTGGTGTGTCGTCTGGCTCCTCAGAGAGGTCTCCAAGCGGTGGGACATAGTCATCAGGTCTGTCTCCTTCGCTCGCTCTTTCCCCGCTCATCGGGTCGCTAGTGTCTCGGACTCGGACGGAGAGTTCCTGCTCATCGAGGCAGCCGAATCCCTTCCTCGTCGGGTGAACCCCGCAAACGCGACCAACAGGGTGCGCACCCTTCCTCCGTCCTTGGTAAGAACCACCAACTTAACGACTCCCTTTACTCTCATGCTGTAGGTATGGATACACAGTGCACGCTTACACCTTATCCCCCTCTCGCATGTTTCTCCTCCCAGCAAGCTCAGGACGCGTCCCCGCCTTCCTGGAGCAAGGGAACATGAGGACGAGGACCATTTTGCTAACGACGATGAGGACGGGTATATCGCCATTGAAGACGCTCTCCCTCTCGTGCGAGACGCATCCGTCGATACTCTCGCCCACAAAGCGGTCGAGGCTATCGTATGGCAGCGAATTTCTGCGTACCCAGGTGCTGCGCGCAACCATGTACACACGACCATGGCCTACCTGCCTGTCGACATTGCCCGTGCGCTCACCGTCGACAAGACATTGATTCAAAAACCCATCGAGACATTCTACACTCGCGATGCACTTCAGCTTCGCGTGAGTATGTGCATTACTGTTGGTAAAATGTCCTGATGGAACATCGCAGGCTGCTCATAAAATGGCGCGCTTCCCCCCATCTACGAATATCCTTTGTAAGGTCAAAATGACACGAACTGCTTATGCCCAGCTATTGGGCCAAAAGTTCTATCCCCCCAAGATTTTTGGAACCTTCAAGGAGAGAGAAGGAACGGCCGCCTGGCGTTGGCGAGATGTCGGCATGAAATTGGTCAGTCACCAAACTTGGTAGATCTACTCCATCATTACGGTTTTTTTAGGCCTGTGGATTTGAAATGTTATTCCAGGAATCCAAGAACCGCGCAGACGCTGTGATTTCCTCCGTAAGTGCTCGACTCGCCCCGAGTTCGTCGTGCCTCACACATCTTCCCAATAGGTCGAGGCACGGAAAGATGCCCTTCGCCGTTCACCAGATTACAAGGCATATTTAACCCGTCTCGTTGCTATCGGTTATTTCTGGGACGAAGTCGAGGGTTCGCAGGTGTGGAACGACCTTGAAAACAAGGCAGCCGACACCTTTGTCGAGACTCGACGGGAAGAGTATGTTTATGAATTTGCATTGAACTTCGGGTTAATCAGACTACATTTTGATCAGCGACATGTCAAGACCGTCGTTTGCAGCTTTGTTCAATGCCGCACTTTCTCGTGCCCCCGAAAAGCTTTCAGATGCCGACGTAGAGCAAACGGAGGATTCCGATGTATGGATGAGTGTCGACGCCAAAGATTTTGACGAGGTGCTCGGACGTGCTATGCGCACTGGTGGCGTGGCCGCAGAGACGCAAGCTATGGAAACGGACGGTGAGGGTGGGGAGGAAGACAAGGTTGCAAAGGAACAGACGGACAAATTACGCGATCTCGCTGCTAAAGTCGAGCGATTTGTGGAAGGAAAGGGTGACGTGGAAGGCGCACGATTTGAGGAGTACGCTTGTTTGTTCCTACATTTAAATTTGTTGTCTAATATTTCTGTTCCCTCTCTCCGATAGCGAAGCATTCTCTGATGAAGATGGTGTGGATAGCGACGATGAAGACCTATTCAGTGATGAGAGATTTTCTGACTCGGATGATGAAGAGTCTGACGCAGAAACACGGGAAATAGCAAAGAAAGCTCGCCGGCAAGCGATGGATAGCCTCGTTCCTGCTCTTCCGGCTTCTGAGTATGGCCAAATGCCCGCTTCTTTCAACACGCAACGTGTGGCCAAGACCACCATACTGACGGAGCGGGTTGAAACTGGGCGCCCCGAAGCCATTGGCATGGAAGAGTCTAGCTCGCCGACGCGTGTACGTTCGATCCGTCCTCCACTTCTCCCACGTGATAAGTACGAAGGAGTGGATTCGGACGACGAATCTTCCTCGTCAGACCCATTAGCTGGCGGTGATGATGAAGATGATGATGAAGAGGAAGACAGACCACAGGTGGTTGGTGAAATCGAAGTGAATATGGAGGAAGAAGAGGCAGAGTTTCTCGAGTTTTCACGCCAAACCTTGGGCATATCTGACGAAATGTGGGAAGACATACTGCAGGAACGAAGGGGGCGAGGAGGTGCGTATTGTCGGACCTTGCGTTGCTGGCTGACGATGGTGTCCAGCATTTGTACCAAGTGTGGCAACGAGGAAGCCAACAGTGGCACCAAAGACAACATCTGAACAACCTCCCTCACAAGCACAGGGCACGCGTCCGAACAAGAATCCTAACCTCGACTCTTTTGAGGCAGTTATGCAAGCCATGGATGCTGAGCTGTCGCGCTTGCAACAACCCACTGCTGGGTCAGAGCCACAACCACTAACGAAAAAGGATAAAGGCAAGGCTCGTGAAGAGCCAGCAGGTGTCGACGTCGACATAGATATTGAGGCTTCCATGCAAGCTGAACTCTCCAGTCTGTTGGAGCGAGAGCAGACTGGAGAGTCGGACGAGGAGGGCGATAAGCCAAGCATAGATTACAACCTCATCAAAAATTTCCTGGAGAGTTTCAAAAGCCAGGGAGGTCTACCAGGGCCGGTCGGCAATCTCGCTGGAAGATTGCAGCCTGACTGGAAACTGCCCAGGGATGAGATCGATGAATCGTGATCGAGTTTGGCATTGCATTAGGTTACACAGTAAAGTCTGAATCATACTCGTTGAGAACACTCTAAACTGGACGGCCATGATACATGCCGTGTTGATCTGTCAGTCGTCCATTCGCACCCACTCTCACTCGCTCAACGCGCGAAACCACAGTCAACACGTCTGGTATTCCGCGGCTGACCAAGTTCTACACGCCTCTTCACCAGTCTTCTCAAACAGTCATTCAAAAGATATTTTCGCTCATCTCGGTTCGTCCAGCTGGGTTATGCAACTTTCTAGACGCACCCGAACTTGAGGCATTCCTCGGGCCCAAGGATGACACGGACGAGCGTTGGCGGGTGGTGTACAGAAACTACGCTACACTGTACTTTGTGTTCGTCGTTGATGGCGCCGAGAGCGAGCTGGGGATACTCGATTTGATCCAGGTGAGCAGGTGTGCAACATGTATCGTGCGACGGTGCCGCAATGCCCGACCCCAAGGTGTTCGTGGAGGCGCTTGATCGCGCGTTTGAGAACGTCTGTGAACTTGACCTGGTGTTCCATTTCGACGAGGTAGGCGTGCCAGGCTACTTTGCGTTGAGTCTTGACACTGGCCCAGGTTCACCACATCCTTGCGGAGATCATTCAGGGTGGTCTCGTCCTGGAAACGAACGTGGAGGAGATAAGCAGCTCGGGTGTGTTGGTCTTTGCCGTGCTTTTCCTTTGCTATGGCCGTGGTTTGGCGGGCAGTTGATACTAACAAGACATCTAGCAAAGGCAGCATCTAAAGCACGCAAGGACTCGTTTGGGTCAGCGAATCCCCTTGCGCTGGGGACTGGCGTAGGAGGCGCTCGGAACGGAGCACTGCCAACACCACTTGGCTGGCTGACAGACAAGTTGACGGGAGTCGGCGGGCGATGAGTTCTGTGCAACGATGCTAACGACTGGTATTTACTCGGCATGCATGTAAGAAGGAATACTCAGGGAGGTTACAATTAAGACCAAGTGAGCAAGGACTCGGTAAAGTAAGGAAATATAACCAAGCCGCTAAGCTCATAGATGTCTGGATCAGACACCCCCAATTCATGTCACCAGGACTGACATGCCTATGATATGGGTCAATGGAATATTCACGCATGACAGAGGATATGTACGTTTTTTCTTCTTTTTACCGGCGCCGGCAGGACCCTTGACGGGAGGAAGGTTTTGTGGACTCGGAGCGGTGGGGGGCGCCTTTGGAGTTGGTGCTTTTGGGGAAGATGCAGCGGGGGTCAGGGCGGACTGAGTAGATGCAGTTGCGAGGGCTGAGGGGATAGTGTTTTGCTCGACAGGTTGGGAGCGAGACGAGTTTACACTGGAATGCATTGCGGTTGTCCTCATAGCCTGTATCATGAGCGAATTGTTTTGCTGTTTTTTGGGGGCATGGGGCTTGTGCTTCTCGGAGGCATCAACGTCGGTGTCGTCGATGTCCATATCATCGATGCTAGGCTTTTTGGACGGAATGCCAGACAAGGATGAGTCGATTACAGGCCAGATGAAACCAGAGCGTGGCGTGTAATCGGGGCGATGTCTGCGAAGGAGTTCGAGGGAGGATTGAAGGGCATTCAAGGAGGTGAGCTAGATGAGCGGTTGAGTGGCACGCATGAAGAGAAGGAGGGAGGTACCAGTCTGTTTGAGAGCAGAGTGTACACGTCGGGTGATTGATAAATGCGGTTGTTGATGATAAAGTAAGCGGCGAGAGGCCTGACTGAGGGGGAGTTGCGGACGAGGAAGAAAGAACAGAATGGGACGGACCTTGGTCTGGGGAGAACCGTTCGCGTTTGTGGATGATGAAGAGGGAGGGAGGCGAGGCATGGGCGAGGGCAAACTCGATACCGGTAAAGCGTCTTGGAGGGGTGAGCGCGGGCAGGAGTAGAGGGAAGAGGACATACTTGAGTTCCTCTGCCTCGTTGAGGATGGGTGTGCCGGTGTGCATGGTCTGCATTCGGAGGACCTGGTTGTTGCTCTGCTTGTCGTAGAACATGGACGTCGCAAAGTAGTCAAAGACATTCTCCGTGGTGAGTGGGCCATGTGCCTGCCTCGCTGTAAGAGAAAGATAGATAGACAGTGGTCTCGTATCGACTTTCCTGAATCCACTCGTGCCAGATGAAGAACCGGTGCGAGTAATCGTCGCTCGGGTGGAGGTCCTTGTCGTCCATACGTGAGACAAACTTTGATACACTCCGCCCTTGCCTTTATTATTCACTACTTCAGTTTGCAACTGGGCCGATGATCGCTGATGCGCTGACAGGCTTTGGAATTGTCATCTCCGCGGTACCTCAGTGAGTTAGCTTCAAACATCGCAATGCTGACTTGCACACGCGTACTAATCGTACATACATACAAACGGCCGACTCTGTCAGACACCATTAAAACGGAACCTGCTCCGTGAGACCATCCATCTCTCGTTCGTAACATCGGTGCTGACTGATCTGGTAAGCAAAATTGGAGACGAATCCCTTCGACCCTGCTTCCAGCTTGGTAAGCTCAGTGATCAGTGAAGTAGCGCTGTACTGCCCCGTGGAAACGACTCCATACGATGACACCACGTTATCATCATGGCCACCAGGAACGAAAAGATCAACCTTGGGAAGCTGGACAACGTCGCGCAAAAAGCCAACCGCTGGAGTAGCCGAAGCGCATCAGCTACATAAATCATCGTTTAACGTCAACATCGTTCGCACCTTCACCAACAGCAGCGATAGGCTTGCAGTGTCCAAAGGTCTCCCTTACCCAATGCACCACGCGACCATTCTTCGTAAGGGTCTTGACATGTTCCGTCCCAGACGGGATGTAGATGGCGTCAAATAAAGTTGACCGCTGACCCTCGAAGTGATGGTCCGCGAAGACTCCATGTCCGAGATCTTGGGTAGCCATTGGATGAATACGCCCACGCCGCGGTCCGACGATATAGCATATAGCCTTGGATTTGGTCAAGGCGGTGCGAACAGCTTGCATCTCGACAGCGTTGAAACCGTCAGCAACCAGGATAGCGATGCGACGGGACAAGATAGTTGGCTCTTTCGGCATGAAGTCTCTCTGTGATAACCCCTTACTCTTCTTTCCGTGGTTGGGGCGACCAGGTTGGCTTGGGACATCCCCGCCTACACTGACTGCCACGGACTTCGCGAGCCCGAAATCGATGTTATTGAGCACATTGATGTAAGACCTGTAGACCACAGGATCATCGCAGTGACTCAACTCGAAGGAAACGGCACTGGTAAGGTGAGCTTTCTCGTATGCTGTGAGGGAGTTGAAAAAAAGTTGGGCATGGTTGAAGTGTTCTTGGAATTTTTCGCCACGCGCTCGTTGTTTAATTCCCTCGAGACGCTGCGCATACCTGGCACCTTGTCAATATATCCGTTGCAATTGCAATGCACAACGTACTCAGTGTAACCCCCTTCATTCGCGGGGACGGGCTTCCCAATATTCTGACGATTGGGCCAGTAGTTGATGCTGCTCTTGACTATGCGATGACGAGCTTGCCCATCTCGATTATGGCTTAACACTGGACAAACAGGTCGATTGATAGGAAGCTGATTAAAGTCGTCGATCATTAATATGCGAACAAGCTCGTCACAACATACCTCTTGGAAGTTGATCCCAAGTCGGGTTATCTGCGTATCGAAGTATGAGAAGTTACGACCTTGCAACAAAGGGTCGTCGCTGAACCCGATTCCCGGTACAACATGGCTAGTACAAAAAGCGACTTGCTCAGTTTCGGTGAAAAATTCGTCGACAACACGGTTTAACACCAGTTCGCCAATCTCTTCAAGGGGCACCAGTTCTTCGGGCCACACTTTCGTTGCGTCCAAGATATCAAAGTCGAAGTCATGTTCGCGGTCTTGAGGAATGGTTTGAATAGCGAATTTCCATCTGGGATACAGCCCATGGTCTATGGATTCGTTCAAATCTTTGCGGTGGAAATCAGGATCCTGTCCAGAGATCTTGAGTGCTTCATCCCAAAGAAGACTGTGAACGCCGAGTTCCGGAATGAAATGGAACTTGACAAAGTGACGTTCGCCCTTCGCATTCAGCAGTGTGTATGTATTGACGCCAAAGCCCTGCATCATGCGGAAGGAACGCGGCACACCGCGATCAGACATGGCCCACATCACCATATGAGCCGCTAGTAAAACGTCAGTAGCATGAAGGTGTGATGCATGACGTGACTTGCACTCTGGTTGGAGACCGACAAAATCCCAAAAGTTATTGTGAGCAGTCTGACCAGTGGGAACCTCGTTGTGAGGCTCGGGCTTTACAGCATGAACGAAGTCGGGGAACTTGATAGCATCTTGAATGAAAAAGACAGGAATGTCATTCCCAACGATGTCCCAATTGCCTTCTTTTGTGTAGAATTTAACCGCAAACCCTCGAACATCGCGAACCGTGTCCTGCGCCAAGCACAACCGATGAACGTGAGTGTAATAAACCAAGCGACAGTACATACAGCGCTTCCTCGCGCGCCCTGGACCGTACTGAATCGAACAAACGCGGGTGTTGTGCGTGACGAGTCCGTCAACACCGGTGCATATGAGTATTTTGAAGCGCGGGTGTCATAGACTTTGAAATAACCATGGGCTGCAGCACCACGGGCATGCACAACACGCTCAGGGATGCGCTCGTGGTCAAAGCGATGAATTTTCTCGCGGCCAATCTGATCCTCAAGCAACGCTGGACCGTTGTATTCGCCGCTAGAGCCGATCACCCTGAGCCTGGTATACACGCGAATCAAACAACATGCAGAAACCGACTTGCATGCCACGCACCAATTGTCTGTATCGGAAACCTTGACGCCATGGTCTGTAGTCAAATGCTCGCCAGGCTGTGTCTCTTGGATGTCACGCTGCAGGTCGGCGACCTTGTCTGTGGCGGTCACAGAGGTGAAAGCTTTCTTCGCAGATTCTGACATGATGGGTTAAAGAGAGAGCAGGTTTGCTTATACACTCTGCCCCTTTATTGCGTCAGTGGTGACGACAAGCAAATTCTACCTTCCTAATTTGGGAAGGGACATTCCAACGGGTAGTCTTGGTGCCAGACGTTTTTGGTCGTCTTATGGTCTCGGACTTCCCCGATGCTGACCAAAACTACAAACGGTCCAGTGAAAATATCTTTTAGATTTAGATCAATAAATGTCATGATTTACAGCGGATATAAAAAAACAAATAGTAGTCCGTAAAAATGGGGTCATAAATGAATCGATGGCGGAGAAACATGAGATAAGGTATATCTAGATAGACATACTGCCTGAAAATCCTCGTCAAGGCACTGTGCGCAGGCAGAGAGTTCGAGACTACGCCTGCGAACCAGTTCGCGGAAAACGAACGGCACGAAGCGTAATACATCGACAGAAATAGCGTAGGATGATGAGACGTCATTTGGGGCGCAGCAAACGAATCAACGATCAACTACGACGAAGCGATTGGCGAGAAGTCGCCCGGGCTGCAAAAGCGATGAGCAACACGGTCATCCCTCTCAAGCCTAAATTACACTCACGCATATAGTCAGAACTGTAGAGGAAAATAGTCTTACTTGACATCGGCGCAGTTGCAATGAGTGGTAGAACCAACCCAGCCTTTGCCACAGTTGTCGCACCAACTTCTTGGGCCATGTTCGACGCCGATTGCTTTGGTGGCCGCAGATGGAGTAGAAGAGACGGACTCATCACGATGGATGCTAACCAAGTGACGACCGAGATCATGTTTGCGGCTAAACGAGCGCCCACATGAACGATGTGGACAAACATGGGGCTTGAGGCGGTTGGGGTCATGAGTCGCCATGTGAGTTTTGAGATTATAAGCGCGAGCAAAGGCTGGTGGAATCCCGATGAGTAAGGAAGGCAGCAACAATAACAAAAGCTGACCTCGGGGACAAGTTGGACATTGGTATTTTTTACGGGGATCTTCCTTGGATTGATCTTCGACACCACGGACTGGCCTGGCCTGCGGCACAGGAGATGCGGAAGAGGATAGTTGGCCCATGTTCGCCGGAGAGACGGTGTCAGCGCTGATAAATCCGAGACCATAGAAGTCTGCGGTAGTGGACTTAGGAACGGCGGGAATGCGGGTAGCACCTCCGTAGTCAGAGAAGCTGGTACGTTTGAAGGCAGCCTCTGAGGCTGGCGCAGCAGGAGCGCTGCGTGGACTGAGGGGAAGAGGCCCGAAAGCGCTGGGGTCCACAGTCATGGAAAGATTGTTATTGCCCTGCACAGCACTGCCGCCGTAGTCAGAGCAGCCGCTACCTCCTATGCGTGCTCTTTGGAAGTCCATTTCAAGGTCGAGGGGGAATGAGCAGTCGTTTGGAGGATAGGAAGAGTTGGAGAAGTTATAAGAGGACTCGGAGTGAGTAGAGAGTGTTTCGTATGCACTCTCGGAAGAGACGGTAATAGTAGAGGGAGGACCACACGTTGGGGTATCGGATCTCAAAAAGGAGTAGGCGTCGTTGGAATCCACGGTAAGGAGCTGGAGTTGGACTTCGTTGAACGCCGCGAGGCTGGAGTCCAATTCGAGTTCAAAGAGATCGGGGTGAGGGGCGAGGATGTCAGATGGCGAGTGAAATGAAACAAAGTCGAGGCCTTGCTGTTGCTTGGCGTAGTCTGAGCCATATGCATCAACGGCGGAGTAAAAGTTGTCGTTTAGAGGATCAGACATGGCTTGTTGGAGTGCTGCGGAGGGTGACTCGTATGACCTCCTGCAAGGCCAAGTGGAGAGTTCAAAGAATCGAGGGGCAAATAGGTTCTGCTGCGGACACGCAAGCTTCGTATATATTCACTCTTAGTAATCAGTATATTTTCCCACAGTAGTACTGCCTTTCCTTGGTCAGCCCGCCGTCGCAACTTGGGACTAATCATGCTCACGTCAGTCCCTGCGGAAACAGTGCAGAGCCTGCACAAGGCATCCTGGTATTTGCATTGCAATTAGCTCAACGTGCTCAGTGGCGAACTTGCTCACATGCCCGCTTTCTTCATCTCCTGCTCGCTGCTGCCTACTCCCGCCACATGACAACGCGGACGGCGCCCAGCTGCCACCGATCACCTCCTCTGTGATCGGAGCCGGCTGTCGAATTAATGTTTCATGCAGGGTCTAAGCAGCCCCCTGTTCATTCTGATGGCGGTGTGTTCCATCCTGCCCAAATCCGTCCTCTCACCTCTAGTCTGTCCAAGGCAAACGCCACGCAGCCTCCGCAGCAGAAACTCTGAATGCCTGACGTACACACACGGAGAGTTTCGCCGTTTCTCTTCTCCGCTCACTGCATAAATGACATTGACAGTTTAACTGCCATGCATGTTTCGGCAATTTCAAGTGGCTCTGTGATGTGTCACCAGCATGTGCAAGTGACATCCTTTGCTGATCCAAATCCTTGTTTTCAACTCGGTGTCACAAGTTCCACAACCCTGAGCGGTTTCATGCTAATTAATCAATCACACTAAACATTATTGGAGGCTGTAGTCTAGGCTGTGACGGATGCTGTATCCGAATCCACCATTTGTAGTTGCCCCACCCAAGATTCTAGGCACGACCACCCACGCCACAATATTTTTGCGCCCGCCGCATCAGACTTCCGTATCGAGGATCGAGTTAACAATGAATCGAAGTGGCGACAAAGTGACAGTAATTCTTGTTGCCAGTGACAAGCAGTGCCCGCCTAGCTCAATCGGATAGAGCGTCAGACTCTTATGGCTAGGCGATCTGAAGGCTGCGAGTTCGACCCTCGCGGTGGGCTACTGTTTTTCCCAGTAAGGATTTTCTTTTTCCCCCTTTTTGAAACGTAGGCCGGAGTCGGGGGAGGTG
>JBBPOH010000640.1:0-11606 GCA_038091335.1 Phylloporus arenicola | reverse complement strand
CGTCATCGCCCAATGACGCAACGACGATGAACGGGTCATGTCGCCCGCGTGGAATCTCTAGCTTGTGCGCTGGTTCTGGACCAACATCTGGTCTGCTCTTCGCACTCGGAGCTGATAATCGGCTTTACACTCATGCTTCTCCTTCTTTGATACCATTGGATGTGGAGGCTCAGCCGAATCTCAGAACTTCTTTTTATGTTCGACTGTCTGGGTCACCTTGTGGACGATGGCTTGCCAGCGGGTGTTCCGGAAAGAATGCCAGTTCATTCCTATTCGATGTTAGTAATGCCGCGCGCTTGTCCGCGAAATCATTGGTCGCGGGTGTGGAACTCCGTGGCCAGACGGGAGAGGTCGGTGCTGTGGACTGGGCTCACGAAATGCTGGCTACCTGCGCCGACGACGGCACCGTTCGGGTTTGGAGGCCCAACTACGATGTTTACCAAAAGTGCTTGTCGGACCCTGATGCGGAGAGATGGAACTGGAGTGGATCATTCTTGTGAGAGGTAATTCTGGAGGTTATTTCTACTGTCCATCAAGTCATTCCAGAATCCCGTCAGCTAAATGAAACCGTCGATGATTGTCTTGATTACAAAGGAAATCTGCGAAGGTCATGTGCTTGTGTTCGATATCACCCGCAGAGGACGGATGACTTTGGGAAGCAATCTGATTGCAAAAGGCCGAACACCCGCTCGACGGCCGATACGGCAGGCCATGACTCGTGCACGTGGGGGGAGATCTTCATTTCCCTCCCCGTGAGTTGAGCAACCATGCATGGATCATGGTCAACCGTACTTTTCAGGCAAGAGTAGAGACAAGAGCAAAATCTGTGACCTAACACTACATCAAGGTGGATGAAGGTGATTATAAACTTGACAACCACCACTGGCTGATCATTTCTCCCTTGCGAGGGAAAGGCAGAAGTCGGGTGTGATTGTGATATTTCTGTCATGAAGCTGTGGTGCATTCCCATTGTATAAGTGTCACTGAGCATGTCTACGGGGAGTAGCGGAGAACTCGACTGAACGGTATGCAAACCAAGTTCAACCAACACGCCGCAGAACACATCACCGTACTTCATAACACCCTTTGAATGGGGCCGTGAAATCAAAGGTTCCGGGCTTGGATTACGTTGATCGGTCTGTCTTACTAACGGTGGGGCTTCCGGCTTCAAGCTTCATGGCTCAAGAACAGTTGACGTCGACCTCCAACTGGTTTTCAGATTACAAAGCAGGTTAGAAATTAGAATACGCGCTTGATCGCAGTGGGTATACAGTATCCGATCGACAGTGCGACGATGTGAGATGAAGGAAGATCTATCAAAACGGTCTATTTCTTCTGGATAGCATTCACTAGCCTGAGGGCAGTGAGTGGATGAGCAAGTCGGAGTCGACGATAGGCATCGCTCACCAATCGAGACCTTCTTCTAAACCTTCTCCTCTTGTCGCACAACTACCGCGTACACTCCACTGTCTCGCGGTCTCTCCGCCCGCAAGTCCCAGTTGTTCACTGATCTCTTCGGGCTTGAGCGCGCCATCTACGTCTTGCTTGTTACAAAATACGAGGAGGGGTACGCCGCTCAGTTCCTCTTCCGAAAGCATGGTCAACAACTCGCTTCGTGAGGTTCCAAGGCGAGAATGGTCGGACGAATCTATGACATAGACAATTGCAGATGTGTTGGGAAAGTAACATCTCCAATACGGTCTGTATGGCGTCAACTTCGTGGAGTACACATACACAAACGTGTTCTCACCGAATGCTGGATTGACCCCCGAGGTCCCATACTTGAAATTTAATATTCTTGTACTGGTGCAATTCAGAACGAGGAGCCAACCATCAAAGTTATGACTCACCTCCACGGTCTCGACATTAAACCCGATTGCTTCATGTCCAGATGCATAAGTTATACTACCTGGCCAAACCACAGAACACTCACTGGGTATAGTCGAAACGACTTCACCAATCTGTTCGGGATTATAAGATGAGCACAATTTTGCTCAAAAGCACATACCTGCAACCTGTACAGTATCGTGGTCTATGCGCGTATGTGAGATAGGAGGTTGTCAATTGATTTAGTACTCTTCCAGCATACCTTTCCGGCCGAGTCAAGACCAAGCATTAATATACGGACATCTTGGTCCTTGCTCCATCGAATCAGTGACGCAAATGAGTTGAGCAACGAAGAGAAAGTGAGACCCATGGAAAAGAAAAATGCTAGCGAAGAAGCACTAGACCGTACAAATGACGCTTGAAATGGTGAGCGTGAGAGCGTGCTAACTTTCAGTGTGCACCGCTTATGACCTATCCTAATCTCTGACTCTGAGCAAAAGTCTGACTAGATTTCCTATCCGAAACAAAGGGCGAAACGTCAGAAATTCCAGCCTGAAAGAAAGCGCCAAACGTTCAGACACAAAAGCCGATGAAAAACTCAACCGTGTTAGCTCGGCAGACCAAAGATCAAATGTCATTGAGCAAGTCGGACAAAACGAAGCCGTCAAGAAAGCGGAAACGGACTACCCGCGATGCATCGCTCGACGAGTCTGCCAATGTCAAGGCAGATGCTATCGCTGAACCCGAGCCTCCGAGAAAGACCAAAAAACGCAACGAGCATCGCATAGTAAGTGTTAGAAGTCGTCATGGAGAGGCAGCGAACTTCAAAGGTGTAGCCTCGACTGCCCTACCCAGATCCCACCATCGATGAGGTGCTCTCACAACAGTCTCGTAGAGGTAAGTGTCCGTCACCCTGGAATCGATGGCATTGTCAAGTACGCTTTAGCCTTGTCATACGCCTTCGAACGATGCCAAAAAGCTGATCACTGGAAGTTCAGCAAGGCCAGACAGAACTGGCTGCTACGCAACGTCTGGTCGGAGCAGGCTGTAAGCGCAAAAGATTATTGTCATCGTTCAATGTCACATCCCAACATACGCAGGTGCCCGGGAGTTACGTCCCTCTTGTGATTGAATACCTGGTTGGCATCAAGGGTGGTGCTAGAGAGGTCAGCACACACGAATTCACTGTTGTTGATCTTGAGTTCCGTTTCAGAAATTGATTGCAGTATGCACTTCAACATTATCAACATCTGGTGACGAACCGACCCAGGGAGGCACTCAGTCGTTTGACGGCAGCACCGATGTTGGGTCCACTATCAAGGAACAGCCAAGTACATCACGAGCCCTGTCCATCCTAAATGCACTGGGCGCGAGCAACCAAAACCAGGAAATCAACTAGTTCTATGAGAAATGATATCAAGACTTCTTTAAGGAGGATGTACCGGATACTGAAATTTATGGGTCAAGCAGAAACAGGGATCTGGGCAGCTGGCGTCATCTCGAGGCTACCAACAGACGCGCGGGCCCGAGGGTACTTTGCGAAAGCATTGGCTGCCAGTTTGACTGTTCCTTTGAGTACTTTATCCTCGACCTTGCGTTCACATCCGATTGGGCCCAATAAAGTTTCAAAGTCTTCACGGACCAAATCGACTGCCATGGCATCAACCAAAGATGGCTGACCCTTCCGCAGAGTCTGAGGGATCCCTGCAGCATTGATCTGACACTCCGTCCAAATAGGTTTCGCGTCGTTCTTGCCCATGCCGACATTGGCGCATCCTCCAAGTTTCTCCCAGTCGCTTGTGCGGTTGATATTTAACTCCGTAAAAACGGCATCAACGGCGCGAACGAGACCATCGATTTGTTCAGCGGTGTGTCGAGGCGTGACAGTAAACCTCAAACGCTCCTCGCCGACAGCAACGGTAGGATAGTTGATAGCCTGAACGTAGATGTTGTATTCATGCAATAGCTTATCACTTGCCAGCTTGGCAAGCCCTGCGTTCCCCATGAGAACTGGTACGATGTGAGATGGACCGGGGATGACGGGAATATCTAGTTCGGCAAAACGCTCCTTGACCTTGCGAACGTTAACTTGCTTCAAAGCACGGTCGCCGAGATGATGTTTCTGATACAAGATTGAAGCACGAGAGCCGGCGACGGCTGCGGGCGGGAGTGATGTGGTGAAGATAAACCCTGGAGCGTAGGAACGGATCATATCGATGAAATCGTGCGAGCCGGCAACGTATCCTCCAACGGAACCATAAGCCTTGCCCAAAGTACCTGTAAGGGAGATCAGAAGACCAAAAGCGTGAATATTAACGATGAGCTCACCTGTAATGATGTCAACCCGATCCATTACGGTACCCTTGATGGCGTCAGAACTTTGGCCGGCCCTCTGGTGAGCTTCGAAATCGAGATGTTCAGCAACTCCAGCACCACGGGGACCGTACAAGCCCACAGCATGAACTTCGTCCAAGAAGGTCAACGCGCCGTACTTGTCCGCTAAATCGCAGATTTCACTAATGGGTCCGATGCTGCCGCACATGGAATAGACACTCTCAAATGCGATGACTTTCGGAGTCTCAATAGGCCACATGCGGAGCTTATTTTCTAGATCTTCCAAATCATTGTGCTTGAAGATGACCTTTTTGGCACCAGAATGGCGGATACCTTGGATCATGGAGGCATGATTGGACGCGTCGGAGAAGTAAACCAGGCCTGGGATCTTTGTACCAAGGGTAGAAAGAGTAGCGTCATTGGCGACATAACATGAGGAAAAGACGAGGGAGGCAGGCTTCTTGTGCAACGACGCCAATTCTTTTTCTAGAGCAAGGTGCATTGCACTGTTTCCAGCAATGTTTCGTGTTCCACCTGCTCCAGCTCCATACTTGTCCAGAGTTCGACTATGCACAAAAATTCATGAGTGGGAATCCGGCATGAAAGTATGTACCTACTGCATCGTTTCAATTACGACTGGGTTGTTTCCCATGCCGAGATAATCGTTTGCGCACCACACCTCAACTTCGTCCTTAACATTGGCTGTGTGAGCGACGGGAAATTTTTCTGCGAGCCTGTTAATATTATTAAAATAACGATAAGACTGGTCCTTGTGCTTCTTCTCGAGCTCTGCTGCGAAAAGTTGATCGTAATTGAAGGTGCTTTGATGAGGACCTTGGGATGGGAGCACTGGCTCCGGAGAGGGAAGATTGTGGAATGGACAACCACCCGCGGCAGGATGACTGGTTTTTGTCTGAGCCTTGGCAGCGGCCGCGAGGTCCTCTGCCATGCGAGCGGCTGCTCGAGCTGCAGCGGCATGGGGACATTTGGCGATCTCGGCTTCAGTTATTTCGGAGCCGGGGAATATGCCCTTGCTGTGATGGATTTTCTGTACGTCTGCCTGAGCGGCGACGCTGGCATAGGTAGCGACGAGCTGGGTGGAGCGCATCTGGAGGGCGGGACCCATGATGGGACATTTCGTTGCAGACTCTGTCAGCTGAGAGAGCGCGGGGAAGCGAGAGGATGCGTGGGTGGAGAGGGAACGGAGAGTCTGTGTCTGGGTTCCACAGAGGAATGGGCAGGCCGACTTGAAACGTGAGAGGGACGCGAGCTTATCCATGGTTGAGATGGAGGGTGAGGGAAGACTGACAAGGGCTTATAAGTGCTGAATTAGCTGGATTCTGATTGGCTGTTGGAATCGCCACGTCTCACATGAAACCCGAGTTGTTCCCAGCACTGGTGCAACGGCCCCAGATGTCCTCAGCACGCTATACTAATCAATCAGTCACGATGGCTGTCAAGAACGATCCAGGGCCGTCCCTTCAGTGGGTCAGACAGTTGTCGCGACTTGCCGTGACAGGTCTGCGACAGTGCGACTGGAAGCACAGTCTGCAAGTAGTCTGCGACACTGAGGACAATTACGTTCCTTCCCTCTGATGCTACAGCCCAAAAACCCGTGGCGGTAGAGTGTGAATTAGTCATCCCCATTTACAACTGCTTCAATCGACAGATCATATGTATCCTTTCGGCAAGCTCACAGAACACACACTCTTTGTGTCCTGGAACATCATCAAGCTGGGAAGCTCTCTACAGCGTACGCTATCGTTTTGGGCAACATTCTGACTCCGACCGGCAACTTCTCGGCACATGACCAATCTTGCCTCACGCTGCTGTGCCGAGGACGTGCTGCCGAGGACTGCGCGGCGACGAGCATAAGTAAGTCCACGTTGACTGACTCTTCGCCAGCACACTTCCATGGCAAGCCTATCCTCATCTCTCCATCTCCCTACTATCCCTCCCGCTCGAGATATACCCCTCACATTCTCCGCAAGCCTCAAAAGCTGGTTCGTTTGTTCTTGTCCCCATTCGTCTCGGATCTGACACCCTTTCGTCACCCAGGTGGAGCGCCGGTGAGAAACAAGCTGCCGCGGCAGAGGAGCGCCTTTTGAGGTATGCAAACCTCCCTCGTCATCACCACTTTGCATTCAATCCACGTTCAGGCGTCTACCTTTCTTCTTGCCAGAATGGATGTCTACCCCTGCGGTCGGAGGTAGCCCAGTAATCGCCCGCAGCGAACGAATCCACCTGTCATCTCCAAAGCATTATCTCAATTCTCTCTCCATCACGGCCACGAATCCATCCCCGACGGCGCCTCCACCCGCTGTTGTTCTTCACGGCTACGGCGCTGGTCTTGGATTTTTTTTCCGCAACTTTCCTGCGCTAGCTACGTGGGCTGGTGATCGTGGCTCTGGTATTTATGCCTTGGACTGGCTTGGTATGGGTCGTTCTGCTCGCGTCCCCTTTCGCATAAAGGCAAAACGGGACGACATTCCCGCCCGTGTTCAAGAAGCTGAGGCATTCTTCGTCAATTCTCTCGAGGAGTGGCGCGCCAAGGTGGGCGTAGAGAAAATGACCCTTATCGGCCATTCCCTGGGTGCATATTTCAGTGTTGCATATGCACTCCGCTACCCTACTCGAGTCCATAAACTCATCTTACTCTCCCCCGCTGGCGTACCACACAATCCCGACATTGTAACCGGCGGTGACACTGTAGAATCTGTTTCCGCTGCTACTGAGATTCAGCGTATTCGTGACCAGCAGAGAGCAATCAAGAAAGAAGCAAGTCGATCTCAGAGACTCTTCACATATCTCTGGGAGGAGGGGTGGAGTCCATTCCAGGTTGTACGTTCAACACTCTTTTGGGGACCCATGCTCGTCGGCAAGGTTCGTTTCTCTACATCTAACTGTAAAGAGTTCTCTAGTTCACGGATCTGAACAGTACTCGAGTCGTCGCTTCACCGGTTTGACAGAAGATGAAACTCGTGACATGCACGATTACATTCTTAACATAACCCTTGCTAAAGGTTCAGGAGAGTATTGCATATGTATGGCTTTCCTAGCTCTCCCGTGTTCTGCGATCTCACAGACTGTAGCTCACATTCTCGCACCATACGCATATGCACACTTACCTTTGGTTGACCGCATACCTGCACTGAAGATACCTATTACATTTGTTTGTCAGTGTATTATCCCTCTTATTGGCCGGCCATTCCAACTCATCAATCTCCAGATGGCGAACACGATTGGATGGATCCCGCAGGAGGCCTCCAAGCTTTGCATAATCTCCGTCAAGCAGGTAACGAAAATGGGCGTATGTTTGTTGTTCCCAGTGCTGGGCATCAAGGTAAGAGTCATCGAAATATTATTCTGGATCTGATTATTATCTCCCATTAAATCAGTATATCTCGACAATCCGACTGCTGTGAACGATCTACTCATTGAGGAACTCGACCTTGCTGATCAACAACCATCATAGCCTTTCACGTGGATATTCATTCTGACTCATTAGATAAGTCCATTCCTCGCTATAGCTCCATATGTTATTTTGCAGGCCCTGCCGTTGGTTCGCAATCTGTTGTATTATATTTATGTAGAGCTATTATATGTAGAATCGATACGATTGAATTACTTTAGAAACGACTAGTACTTACATGAATCCTCTGGGCTGTCCAGGGAATACGTCAATGATTATGTACCAATGGAGGAAACCGACTTCGGAAGGGTTTCTCCTTGTAATCATGTACTGAGGAAGCGCCGACTGTCGTTGACGCATGTGGACATGATTTAGGGAGTCATGGCACCCCATAAATATACCCTATCGCCGTCTACTCCAGCTGGATCCCGCGCATGCGCATGCGTTGAACATCATTCCATGAAGCCCCCATCTGAAAAGCAGCTGAAATGCAATACGCGTTGAACAAGTTGTCTGTGGTTTACGTTGCCCAGCAAGCAAGCTGATTGGTTGAGATTCTATGCTTTAGCTATATACAGTATGTTTGTTAACTATTATCGCTTGTGCCGCTCCGACTAACCAAACGGGGCATCAGAACGGTGTCGAACGGCTCGCCTAATTCGTTGATGCTGCGAGGCGAATGTGACACGCCGGAGGGCAAGCGCGTCTGTGTGGGACTCATTACACAAATCGGCGGTTGAAGGGCACAGCGATGTCTGTAAGTACCGACGCTACCAGATCTAAGTTGAATACATGTTCCCACGGGTCTATATTGAGCGCAGAACTCCGGTCAGACAGGGGCTGCACTTTCCCACGTGCCAAGCAAGGTAATTGCTATTCTGTGTCGCTTCATCGAATCCTTCATGGATGGCGAAGAGCGATCCCACGGTGGAATTATGCCACCGTGCGGACCGCATGGCAGCGCAAAAACGCTCTGGGGATCCCGAAAGGGACCTTGGAGCCCGAACGACCTGTGGGAAATGCCAGCCGTGCCTGGCCCTTGGTATTTAGGCTCCGCCGAGCAGGAAGTCTCCCTCCCCCCCACTCGTTTTACCCGCATCGCAACCGATCTATCTGGGGTCGCGCCCTCGCCGTTGCGAGCCACTACGTGGATTGGCCAACTCCCTCGATAGGGCTTAAGATCGGTAGCTGGTACCCTAAACGGACTCGGAAGGCAAGCGGTTGGGGTAGCGGTAGCCCCCTGACGAGAGCTTTCGCAGGCTCGAAACCGCCCCTCCCGCTTACTTTACCCACCTCTACCTGCATTGTACATGGCTTGCCATGGTCCGGCTCTGATCCTCGGAGAGGAGCGCCAGACGGGCAGGTAAGTGGGTGGACAGCCCGACCGTCCCTCTTCGCACACAGATCATACACCATGGCCCTTCGGGCCATGGTCTCGCCAATGATTTTTCCTGATGCCATAGGATATTGTCTCACGTTGAACGTTAAACGGTAAATCGATTGTGTCACAATATCAGGAGAAGTGGTAGAGGATAAATACTAATGACAGATTGGAAGACACAATTCGATCATATAGACATTTTCCCATCCACCCCTCCAGGGGGACCCGAAAGGCGTTCTGGATAGCGAGCTTTGATCCTGGCAGCCAGATTTTCTTCATATATCTGATCGGGCCCAAGTTGGTTTCCCAGAGTCAGCCACCTTTGAAAGGTCAGCGTGAGGAACATGTGGCTCAATGGCATAGACACTTGCCCAGGTCTAGTATTATGCTTCCTTCCAAAAATTTCGACCTTGCGTCCTCCAGGGCACATTCGTTCGATGAGACCATATACTTCGTCTGGTTTTCGACTTGTCTCGCGTACCTCGCTCACAATCACGTCCGTATCAAGACCCCGGTTGACCCAGCTAGGGAACTTTAAATTACCGGCTTCGTCAACATGAGTTTTGACACCAACGAGCATATGCTCCTTGGTGTGGTTCAGCCAATGGCCAGTTCGACCCGTGCGGATGACGCGTTGTAACTGTATCATTTAGTGTCTGAATGCGTATTGTACCGAGAAATGTCACCTGATTGGTTTTCACCCAGACAACTTCATCTACACGTGTGTAGCCCCAGACTCGGAGGCATTCACGGCCCACTTCCATGGCACGCCCGGTGACCCATAAAAACAAGAGACCTTCGTCTTGTAGTGCAGGAATGGGCATAGCTCGCATCTCGTCGTCGGTCATTGTTCCGTAAGGCAGCTTATTAGATTCACGTCATCAAGTTGCGCTGATACTGTCGCATCGGTGACTTACACTCATGTGAATATCCCATGGAGGGTCTGCCATGATGACATGAAATTTTCCGAGTACCGAGTAGTCAAATCGTCGAAGATCACAATTGATCCATTGAGGAGGCAGCTATCCCAATGCGCTGTGACGAAGGGGGTGGGGGCCGACGGAAAATAAGTACATACCGTTCGCATATCCTTACCATCTGGACCCATCCCGATTTCAAGCTTGAAGGGGTTGCGCATTCTCTGTGCATCCTTCCATCCTGAATCATTGACACTCGTGACTAGGCCATCTTTGTCGTCCCAGTCGACCTCAAAGTGAAGGTAGCGACATGGTGCCTTTTCTTTTCCCCTGCCTCCCGCGCCGAGCCCCGAAGGTAAGGAAACGCGTGTGGCTCCAGAGGGAAATGGCGGAATCGACGGCGACTGGGCATATGTGGGCTCAGAGTAGCAAGTATTGAGGTAGGAACAATGACCAAGGGATGGATCAGTGTGTGCTCGTATCAGTGGCTTGAAGTGAACGCGTTCACAGATGGACCGAGAGGAGTTACCTCCTGCACTTTCTCGACGTGCTTTGGCACAGTCCTCTTTCGTGATGTAGGAGCAAACGGGGCTGAAGCTCCCATGCGATGTGCAGAACTGGTAATTAATGGTTGCGTTTACACAGCGATGCATCGTTGAAAGTCAAACCACATACCCGTTCTGCGAGAAGGCGTCCCTTGGCCGTAGCCCTTTGGAGAATAGCGTAGACCTCTCTTAACTCTTTGCCCAAGTTTGCAAGAGGAGATGCAGAAGGGGGAGGAGAAAGACTAATACTCCTAGAAGAGCGGTCGTCTGGATCGTCCCCAGCAGCAGAATCGGCTTCCTCGTCAACAGGGGGCCGCTTGCGCTTGCGCGAGTTCACCGTGTCCGACAGAGAATTTCCAAAGTGGACGTCAGTAACAATAAGAACACCGTTCTCGCGAGATAAGGACAAGCTCCCATGTTCCCAGCGACGCGAAAGACTCTCCAAGACGGTCTCAAGACGGCGTAGATCTGTCAAGCGTAGGTGAGAAGAGCTGGCTGTAGTTGTGGAGGTAATCAAGGAGATGAGAAGGTCCATGGAGCTAATCGGGGACGATATTTTTCCAGAAGCGAATGCATCGCGGACAGCTGAACCGACCGCGACAGTGAACTCGTCGTCGGCCATGCCAAGTTGGCCAACCTTACCGCAGTGGTACCTACGTGGACAAATAAGGAAATTTTAGCCACCCAGTCTGCCCAGGCAAATACAAAAGTGCGGTCCCCACCATAGAAAGTTCCCACAATTTACTGGCGACAGAGGGTGACACAAACAGACAACGCCCTCGCCTTTTACTAGGGCGTTCCGTGGGTTGCCCTCGCTCGAATGTCGCATTGCCAATTTTTCAACACTCAGTTTGATCTGAGACTTCCAGCTTAACAGTTGGACTTGTTTTTTTTCTTCCAAAAATTTACCGATTACATGGCAGAGTCGACCGCCTTTGCAGGAACGTGGTCCTCCCTTCCGGTTACGCTCACCCCATGGATGTGAGCATCCTGCGTTGCTCGTACTTATATCTCAACCTTCGTTAGTCTCGATGTGATCCAGTCGATGGGCTATTCCCAGATGACACCGGTACAAGCGGTTACGATACCACTTTTCATGCAGCACAAGGACGTTGTCGTCGAGGCTGTCACAGGCTCTGGAAAGACTCTAGCTTTTGTCATCCCTATTCTAGAGCGGCTCGTGAGGCGTG
>JBBPOH010000639.1:0-11614 GCA_038091335.1 Phylloporus arenicola | reverse complement strand
ATAGAACAGATTGCCCCAGCACTGTAACGACCAATGCCAGGAATCTTTGCTTGCATATCCTTTGCATTATCTGGGAGTCGACCGTCGAGTTCCTTGACCGCTGTCTGCGCACCGCTCAACAGACGGGCAGCACGTGAGTAATAACCGAGGCCTTTCCAAAGGCTATTGACGGTGTCGATATCTGATTTGGCGAGATCCCAGACAGTCGGGAATCTGCGCAAGAACAGAACAGTGTGAGTCTCGACGCGAGCACGCTAAGAGGTCAGAGGTGCACACATACTTGGCCATCCACTTCTGATAGTAGGGTATGACGGTGGCTACCTGGGTCTGCTGAAGCATAATTTCCGATACCCAAACCTACAAACACATGAAGCTGGCATGAAAGGACGGGTCGTTTGAGAGAACGAACCTCGTATGCGCGTTGTGCTCGGTCGTCCTTGTCAAGTGAATGATCAAACGTCTTGCGCCATGGCATTCCCCGGACCTCGTGTATCTGCCAATACCAATCCAACAGCGATTTCCGAATGGGGCCTATGCGCACGACGACGTGCCAAGACGTCGGATGTGTAGGCTGAGTACTTGTACTGGCTGCCGCAATTGGAGGGGTAGTGACACCCCGCGCTCGTTTCGAGGCGGCTTTAGGTCTCTTCGTATGTGCCTTTTTGCCCCGGGTTTTGGATGTCTCGCAATATGACCCATCGGATGAATCGAGGAATTCGCTGACATCGTTGTCGGCGTCGGTGTCGCTGGCAGTGGTGGCACGTGGACGTTTGCGCATGAGAGGAGTGGCCAAGTATCGGCAGACCATGTATTACGAATGTACCCTCTACTAAACCATAGTAATAACCGCGTTCCAGGAAAAATCCAATAGCCAGGGTGTGGTTGACACATAGCCCACTGATAAACACGCTCGCGGAAAAATGGCAGCCAACCAGCAAGGACTCGACAATCCCGTGAAGTTGTTCAGATATGGGCCCCGAGGTCGTTTTGAACAGGTTTTGGCATTTCTCTCAGCCGCCTATGCGACCAAGCATCTATGTAATGTTAATGCCAGATCCTCCCTCACCGTCCTCGGGAAACGGTCCAAAGCGTGAGTGGATTGTGCTCTCAAAGATCGTTGAGCGTCAGAGACTATTGCGTCTTCTCGCCCGCCGCGGGTATACGAGGGTCAGTTAGGTCTCTTGCTTGACAAAGGGCCCCATTCTCACCCAACTTTTCAGTGAAGATGGACACTTCAGCGAGAACATCTCACTGACACAATTACAAGGTGTGTTTCCTTGCTGTTGAAATTCCACTATAGACTAAGACAGCCTTGTTTGCTAACCTTGAGCGTGCCCTGTCGACATGCAAACGACGAGGAAGGCGCAATCCATCCATCCTACATTTGTACTCCGATACCTGACTACAGTTACTAGACCGCTGTGGGAGGGAACGACAATTCTCTTGCATTCCTGACACGTACGTACCATCGGTGCAGTTTTCAGTGCTGAACGGCACTAATTTTCAATTTATAGGAGATATTCCTCACACAACCATACGCCAAGTCACAGCCGCATGAGCGGCCGGCCAACACTCAGTAGGGCGGCTCATGCCCTTACACTGTTGTGCATGCGAACAACATGAGGTATCTGTGCCAGCGATCTTCCCAGAGTCACATCCTGGCCGTGTATTTATTTGACTCAAACCTAGTATCTGTGAAGATCGAGAGGTCCCTTGATGACAGTCACCAAAGCCAGGGTACAGGGTGTTGGGAAGAGCAATTAATAATGCATGTAAGCACTGAATTTTAAAAACGAAGTCAACAAACCTAATCATCGTGACGTTCTAGAGTGGTGGCAGGTTGAATGGGAATGTAAGCCACAAGGTGCTTATAAGCCCAACGCAACCCCGCGAAACGCAGCAATGCATCTGGGACGAACTCTAGACAAGAGTTTGCATCCAGAATATTCAATGATCCACGGAATCCACGATCCATTTGATTTCGTGAATTTGTGGGGCGCCACGAAAGGATCTGGAAATCCACCACCGGATTGACCCAACAACCATCTTTATTCCGCGTTCCACCTCCGATAGTTTGCATCAGCCACGGCTGACTCGTGGTGCATGAAATAAAGTCCGCGATTCTGGAGGCACCTCAAGCCAAAGGTCACGCAGCAGCATGAGTTGTGGAGTGTAGGAAGTTCGCAAGGTCATCGTCGACGGAATTTTCAATTAGAAGCGCAGGTATGGGAGAAATGTCGCGCCACAGGGTAAAGTGACATGAGGCTGCAAAGATCCGGAATGTCAGCACATCCGGCGTCAGATTCTTTCCTAAAACGATCAGCATTGCTAAGGAAGCAGAGTGAGTAGTCTACTAGGGCGACGAAAGTCGGGTACCGTCAGAGAATCTGTATGTTGTATAGTCCAGTAGAAGGGAAAAGTCGAGCTTGTACTTAGTTCGACTGTATTGCAGCCGCTTGACCATGAGCCTTGTCACTCGTCGCGAGTTTCAAGCAAGCCAGTATGAATAGTGGTCACTGATCATCTAAACCATTGAACGCAGAAAAACGCGGTTGGTGGGCGGAAATGAGTGTACATAAGTAACACCTGGCAGGGCTGAGTTCAAACCTAAGATAATCAGCCGGTGCTCACAACTGGTGCCTGCAGGCTAGCGCACTGAACTTGCGTGTTGATCCAATACAACAAGTCTACGCCTTAGTATCCCCACAGAACCAATATTTATTTGCTGACTGTCCTTGTCAGATTTTGAAGTTATCTGCCAGGTGTAACGCCCAGCACGGGTATTCGCTTTGTTGCACACAGTATCCATTCACAGCCTTTGTCCTTTGGGCGCTCTCCCACCCCATACTTAAGGCAACCTCGTGCGGCCCTTGTCGCTCTTTCTCCGACTACAACCACCATCTCCACCACAATGGGGAACGACAGTAGAAAATTCATCGACCTCGTTCGTAAGGTCTCTGGGAAGTATACCAACTTGGACCCTCCCATTCCTGTCACCGTAATTGTCTTATTCTTCTTATCGGTCGCCATCAGCGTTAAAACACACGCACCCTCAGGTTGGGGCTTATGGGAAACTCGACGAAAACGGTGAATTCAACATCGATGGCAATATCTACAGCGACGATTTCCAGAAATATCTTGACGAAAACAAGTTCAACTTTGTAGCGAGAGACTACCGACCAAAACTAGCGGAACCCGACCAAGATTACATCGTAGCTTCCTCTGGCGTCACCAAAGGACAGTTCAATATTGACCAACATATGTAAGCTTGCAATCCACGCTGATCTTACCCCCCGTATAATACTGCTCTCTCAGAAATACACCCTTTGCATCAGCCACCATCAAGGGTACTTGGAAATTCCGAGATGGCAAACGTGGCGCACTCATCATACTCCTCAAACCTCGCACAAGTTTCATCCCCAATGAGATTTTGACAAAGATACTCAACGTGGAGCTATTGAGGGGCAAGTTCCTCGTCACGAACGCACTTGCATGCCCTGCGTATCTCATGTACCTGTCCAACAAATGTAAGCGCCAGGATTTTTATTCTTCAACTTGTCGTTATTCACCCGTCGCCTCTCTAGCTGGAGAATCATTCTCCGTAGCCTTTGGCGCCAGAACCCAGGGTGATCTTGTAAACGCAAATGTTGGGGGTGAGTGGTGGACTGAAAACGAGGCTGCGTTGTTGCGCAGAGCCTCCCACCCCAAAGGGGAATACCGTTTCACACCTCTCTTTGCACTCAAACAAACGCTGAAACGATCACTGCTCAACTGGAGGGGAGCGGAGGACCAGCCTACTGGTGAAGAATACCTGTAAGTACTTGGCGTTGCTCACAGCGCTTGTTGGTATTCATCGGCGCCGTTTCCCAGATGGCAAGACGTCTACCCAGACTGGAAGCCTCTTGACGAAGATGGCGACGAGTTGGAAGACTGATTTTCGTCCCCGGACGATCACGATGATCGCCCGGCTGCAGGCGGTCAAGGATAACGATGGCCCGCTGGCCACTATGTACCTGTATCATTTGTTTTCTTTTCCCTGCTCCATCGTCCTCGCTATGCATCTCGTATTGCTCGTTGCGATCGTCTTGTACTCTACTACGCTGCGTGTATGTAGAGAGGGTTGCATTTCTGGAACTATTTCCATGTCCCATCTCTTGTGACTAGTAGCCAAGCAGTATATACCTCTCTCGATTACCTCGGATCCTCATGCATGTTACTATGACAACTCGCGTTGTACTCCACGTAAAATAGAGTGCTTTGTCACATTCACGCGTGTTGCGTATTTGCCGGCAGGCCATTTTGGATCGAAAATGAAGCCTTGACTCAGGTGGCATTAAGACTAACGTCAACCGTCGACGGAAAGAAAAAGAAGAAAAAAAAGTAGATAAGATACACAACAAGAGTCTGCGACGAGCCAACCGTCAATTGTAATATTGACAGGGTGAACCAGCCGTATTCCGAAGCAAAGGTAGCCTTGACACAGTCTCTCTCAAATTTTGCTACGGAATAAGTCGGGTCTGTCCACCGGGCAAAATACTCCTTCGTCTACGCGCACGTTCGAGAGGTGGCAAATCATCTTCCTCCCTTGATCGAATACTCGTATCCGGATCTTGAGCTGCAATGTCGCGTGATGAACTCTATGTGCAAGGTAAAAAGAGACATGGACGTACAGGGCGATCCATCCATGCCACCTCCACCGTCGTCGTCATCGGCCTCTGAGGACATGTGCATGGACAGTTCACTATCAGGGCCGGGAGAGGCGGGAATCAGGTGTTTCGAAAGCATTGATCGACGGGGCTGTAGACAGTCAGTGCGGGGAACGGAATGCGAGCGCGACAAAAGCACCTTGTGGGTACCACCTGCCACATTGATCATATCAACGTCAATCTTGAACCTCTCTTCGTCTACCTTTGCACGTTTTTCTACACATTCGACCACCCATGCAATACCAACGACGATAGGCTTTGGATCATCCAGCGAACTATACCATCGTCGAGCAAAATTTGGTTGCGATGAAGTGACAAGAAAAGCAGGGTGACCAATCAACTCACCGATATCGTGGCAACGTAGTCGGAAGTCCATTCTTATATACGATATGCGTGCACTTTCGACCAAGGCGGCTTATGATCTAAACACCTGAGTCAATCAATTCTCGACACTATTGCATAGTAAATTTACCTTTGCACCGAGCCCTTTCAACATATCGACAAACAAGCTCCCCGCATCGTCGCCCTGCTCCGTTCGCACGTCCACAAATATAGTGCATTGCTTCAAAATTTTGAGCGAGGACTTCTTGGCGCCATCCACCGTCCCACTGCTAGGGCCAGCACCACCACCGGCCTGAACCTCGCTGTTCACGCTGGGACCCGCACTACCGGAACCATTAAGCACGGGACTCTCCTTGCCTGTCCCAGCAGTAGAACTTCGCAATCCGGTTCGTGTGCCAACTGCCTTTGGTTTCGGCGGGGTAGGGGTCTGTGGCAAAGACGACAGGCTTTCAGAAAGCGCATGGAGTGCCGACGATGCTGGGTTTAGCGTCGAAGGAGGTAACGCTCGTTGTTTTCCCTTGTCGATCGAGGCAGGCGTCGTCAGATCAATGTCGACGACATCACTTGCACTAGCAAGTGCCGGTGGTGATAGCTTTCGAGTGATGGCGCTTTCCACCCCGCTCATCGATGCTTCTGTGGAGGCGGCGGGCACGACTGTGTCTTGCTCGGGTTTGTCACCCACCACAGCGCTTGGCAACATGAATACGTCGTCTGTGCTTGCAGCGCCCCCGATACCCTCTCCACCGCCAAAGATCGATGCCAGTTTGTGCTTGCCAGTCCCCAATGCGTCCTTGTCCAGGTTGTCCATACTTCCTGATCCCTTGACAGGACTGCCCATCACAATCGGCAAACTTGTCTTCTTACTCGCCCGATCTCCGGCCCGGCCAAAGATCCCTATCGTCCCTCTCCCTCTCCCCATCCCTCTGATCGCAGCCCCACCCCGCATCTTCGGCGTCGTCATCGATCCGATTCCCATCACCGTTGATGCACGGTTGAGCGACGACGCAGTGGGTCGCGCAAACGTCCTCGCCGGTCCTCGTGCAGTGGACGACAAAGGCACATATGCGTCATCTTTCGCTTTCCCCTTCCCTTCGCTATTCTCCACAGCTTCCTCCTTGTCGCTTTGTCCATCCTCTCGGACGAATCCCATACTTGTGTTTGGCCGGCTGGGAGGGGGCACGACTAACTTGTCCAGTGCATGAGAAAGCGTAGTAAGCGAACGCCCAGAGGTCGCCCGAGGTGTTCCCGTCCCAGTGCCGCCAAGCGAGAATAGAAATGGTTTGGTACTTCCTGATTGCGTCGTCGAAGGACGCTTCGAGGGCGACGCAGGAAGGGGAATCTTCGACGGGGATGAGGGAGGGGCGAGCCTTGACGAACTTCCGCTGCTCGTAGACGCGCGTATAATAGAATCGCCCGCTCCTGTTGGCGGTTTCGCTTTCATGAACACATTGAGTGACGTTTGTTTAAGCTTGCTAGTGTCAGGCGGGGGTTTCGACATAGAAATAGATCGACGACTGGGTGGTGGTAGCTTCGGCTTCGCGGTCATGGTACTCGTCGATTTCGGCGGGCGAGGTTTAGAAGTAATCTCAGCTGACGGCGGGGACGGTTCGGACATAGCGGACGCTACAAACGCCATTAGTACTGATGGTAATGATCGGGACAAATGAGTCCCAGACCTTTGGCCGTATCGCAAGTAGTCAGGAAGTCTTTGATCTCTGGAGGTCCCCCTTTCACCCGCTCCACTTTCATTGACACGCTCCGCGTTACGCGTCTTGGGCCCTGTGGTATGAAAGATCCTCGCTTACGCGGCAGCACATCGATAATCGGATGACGAGAGATAGGCAGCGCGTTCGAGTCGTGCGGTGAACTGGGAACTGAAGAGAGTTCGGAATCATCTGTAGTCAACCCTCCCACACCGCCTGCGTTATTAGATGACATATCCTTTGCCTGACTAGAATCTTCTGGCATGGGTAAAGCCCTCGCTGAACTGCCTTCCTCCGCAACAGCATGCGGAGGCAACGGCTCTGCCAAATTGCTTGAAGCAAAAGGGGGTCGGACTAGAGGGGACTGGAAAGGGTCGACAGAGCCTGGACGCGACATGGAGGTTGCCGATGAAGGTCTTGGTATGCGAGCATCAGACTGAGATGTGTTCACGGAAACAGTTGTACCAGCCATTGGCACATCAGAGACAGGGCTGGCAGAGGGGATGCTATGGCGAAGCGCGAGCAATTTGACATTTGCCTAGGGTAACAGATTATTCAATTGCGAGGCAGAGGAAAGAAAAATATCAGCAATTGCACATTCATCGCATGGTAGACATACTCTAGCTGAAAAAAGTTGCATTGGCAAACGTTCGGTAAGCGGCGAAGGAAGCGGTGTGAGAGGTGAAAGAGGTGTTGCGGAACGGCTGCCAGAGCGCGGCGTAGCCGGTCCACGGGGTGTGGCAAAATTGACTGTACAATGGAACATCGGATTTGCACGAGGAGTAGTGAATTGTGTGGGATTAGTAAAGTGCAAGAGGGCGGAGTTGTCTGCGGCGTCAACGTCCATTCGTTCATCATCGGGTGGTGGCACCGATAGAGCACGTCTGATTTCGACTGTAACCTTACTTGGTGAACGCCGCGGGGAAGGTGGAATGGTTGTGAAATCTATTGCAGGGACCTCGCTCTCTCCACGGAGAGGCACGGACTGTGCACGAAGGAAAATAGAAGATGCTGCCTTGCTCGGCGATGGCGTCTGTCTCGTAGATGAAGCACGCCTGTGACCCCTTGGCGTTCTTGCATTGGGATCGCGTAAAGGTTCGTGGTACTCCAAATGATCTTGCGTATGACCCGGGAATCGAAACCCTTCTAATCCTTCTACTTTGGCGCGTTTTGGCTGACGCTCGCCACTGTGGCTCGAAAGGGTACGCATTGTAGCATCTGTATCTGGTGAGGTCCTCTTTCCCGTAGTCGTCGGCCCTGTCTTCGTATCCTCGTCGCAAGCTCCCCCACCAGGACTGGGAAGGGAGAACAAGTTGTCCTGTGATCCTTCTTCCTCCCAGTATCGCTGTGCCAGTTCGTCCGAGCAATCCTCCATCTCCTTGTCCTCCTCCACCGGGTGTACCATCTTCATCGCGCCCGCCTCCTTCGCCTCGCTCATCCCAGCCATTGCCCCACGCTCCATTCCAGGCAGCTGCGAATCTACCTGCGATATTGGTAAAGTACGCCGCGCTATTACGTGCGCCTTCTTTGCGTTTTTGAGGGGTGAGCGTGAGAGCGGCAAGTATAGTATTAAATCGGACACGTCGTGCTGCGATCGCGTCCGTTTCTGGATGGCGGGCTCGTTTGGAGGATCGTGCGAGCCACTGTTGGAGTCCAAATTCACTGCTGTGTCCGAATGATGATGCAACGTACTAATCCCGTCGCGGTTCGTGTCGGTCATTGAACGGCTTCGAAGTTCGTGTCACCACGATATCTTTTGCCACTAGATATGATGAGTTGCCCTTGCCACACCGTTAGTCCGGATTCAGGAGATTTTCGAGGATGAGTGAAAGGCCAAGTCAGGAATCGCGAACGTTGATTGGGTTGAACTTCAGTGTTCACGGCTCTGAGTGAGGTCACGTGCGTGACGCGTAGTACTTCAGCTCTGCCACCATCACCAAGTACTTGTGGACTTTCAAGAAGCTATGAAAAAGAGTACTGCGAAGAAGCATATTGAAACCGCATCCTTGCGGGAAATGGATCACTCTGGTAGGGATTCGATTAACTTAGAGTGACCTTGAATCTTTCTCTATATTACAGGTCAGAATCCTGGGTCCCACTACCTCGTCCACTCGAATGATCAGTAAGCGTATGCTGCCTTTTCGCAGTCAATAATCAAACTCGGTGACATCGACATTCTTCTAGAAATCATCTTGGACAGGGCATGTGCCATCCTCATGGTGATTGCATAGGGCAAGGATAGGTGGGTATTCTTTCGGTTACTCTATTCCATGTTGCTTTCATTGTCGCATCGAGTCAAGTATGTTGATGGTAAACTTGCCCAATGCATGTGATCAAAGACGATCGGTTGTCATATTTCCACCTTTCATGCATTTTGCATCCGGAGATCCTACCACTACAGTGTCTTTTCCCCGACGTATCACGAAGAAATTTGAGGTGTCGCAAGACCAAGTACTCCTGGGACCTCTACATCAACATCTTTGAGCTCGGACTTTCAAGAATGGCTGTATGTAGGGGCAATTAAGGCATGGACTCCAGCACTACAGGTATACCTTAAACACGATGATAACAATTTTACAACTTCCGCCGATCTGTAAGTGCTTTAGCTATGTATTATCAAGCCTTGAGCGAGTTGAAGTCAATTGCTATGCCAGCGCCACTACTCTATCCAAATCTAATATATTGAACTGTTACAAAAATTATGCCCCCTCATGCCGCAATTTGGTTGTTTTGCATCTCGTGCCAAATGGCCTTGTTCTATGTGCCATTTCATCTTTTAGCGAATGAAGCACCCTGGACTTATACAACGGCATCAAACCATTACATCATGGGCCATTGGTGTACAAACACTGCATGGTGACCACTTTCCATAGGCAACTGCTGTGATGGACATTGATGTCAATTTTGAACCTTACTGGGTTCCCAAATTCAATTGCGATGTTGCGATCAGTGCTGTCAGGACCACACCGCCATCTGTCAAGTATGATGATCGCTCATGATTATCTATTTCCCCACATTGCAGGCTTGATAAGTCGAGTCTCTGGCACCCACGTACACTTGTACTGGTCCGACCCCCTGCTGTAACAGAATACAGTACCATCCACACCATCACAGTTGACCCTGTGTCGTAGGACATGCGATGTTGGAAGCATGGGCTGAAACACCAATATTCTAATAAAGGTGGCTTTGGTGATTCTCAGAATGGCGCACAGCGCTCCCTGTGGTCCCACGGGATTGTATCAAGAAGCCGAGCGCATTTTTATCGGTAAGAGATTTACACCGGTAATGTAACTAGCCTGCGCAAGACTCGAGCTCAAGTTCCGCAGACCATGTACTAATGTGTGTTGTGGATGAGAGACTTCGGGGTTCGCCGTGGCTCTGAGCATCCTTCCAAGAGAAGTGAACGTTATGAACATCCAGTAAATGCCACACTGGCACCGGCAATAAAAATGACGATGTTGCATATTAAACATTTTGTCCCTTTCAACCGATACAGTGCTAGTGAATGGACTCCGAGTTACCCGAACATTCTTACATGGTGCTTCTGGATTGGTTTCAGGTAGACAGCATGGAGACCCACATGGCGAGCTCACGTGTGGCCCGGTGTCTTGGTGATTTGCCATCACACTGCTTAAGGGGGTGCGAATTGCTGTGGACTATGCGATGAATATCAACTTCTGTTAGACGTTACGTGGATGCTGGAAGGCAGCTGACTGGTCACCGCAAGGACATTGAGGTCTACTCGGGCATTGCGTGCTGTGGCTCTCCTAGATATCGGATTTTGTTTGAGTTGGCACTTGGCAGGGATCAACAATGCAGCATCATCCCGCCACCTTGATCCGCTCAAGATCCGCATCCCGGAATACTCGATTCAGACAAATGGTATTACACAGACACCAAATACCGTTGGTTTTGGAAGAGAACATTAGGCCAAGGCATTAGATCCTTGCATCCCTAGTCATGAATAATGATGCATAAATCACTGCTCTACTGCACATTCAAATGAGTGTTTATTGCACTGAGAGTCACGAAGTCTTACATCAAAATAAAGAGAGAGAAAAATCTGCTTTCGTCTTACTACTACTAGTTTGCCTTGCACTTTCCACTGGCGTTGTTTATCCCCGTTTGGGTTAATTCTAAATCTTAACTTGGCCCCAAGTCCGGAACCAACACACAGCCATGGAGTGCTGAAAAATAAAGGCATCTCCGTTGGAAGAGAATTCCAACGGATGGGATTCGAAGAAGTAAAGTTCTTGGCATTCTGGATGGAACCAAGGCTACAAAGTCGGCTATGCCAACATGTTCGTTAGTGCAGCATGATTTCTCCAGGACGGCAAGGTAACTGAGCCACCTATACATACAATCTGCAGCACGATGACCCTCCGAGAATGGAAGGGATGGTCCCTGAGATCGATAATAGATGCCAATGACTCCACACGATGCGACGATTCTGTAGGACACTAAGTGATGCGCCCACCGTTGGCAAGACACTCAGGTTACCGCGCATGCTGCGCCAGCCACCGCTTTGCGTGTAATATCCGTTAGGAAAATGAGCGCCCCGGTCTCACTGTATCTCTGTGGGTAAATTGGAACAGCTTGGTTAGCTACTGAGATCAAGTTGCTTGAAACTCCAAAATCCCACCTAACGTCGAAACCAGAGTGAGCCAACGTGAATGAGAGGTGCCAAGCTACAATTCTATGGAGAGAAAGCACCGACGGAGTGAGTGAGGCACAAAGGAACGTTTTCGATCGCCACAGATACAAGAGTGGAGCGGTGGAGCCACCATTGCTCCAACCGCACATTCCTCCCTGCATGTAAGCATGAGACTCAGATTCTGGGAGCCAATCATTATTGATATGGAG
>JBBPOH010000638.1:0-11637 GCA_038091335.1 Phylloporus arenicola | reverse complement strand
ATGACACGCCTTTTCCAACAAACGTCGTCTAGCCAGCATTCGGTTGGTAGCAAGAGACCGGGTCTCCTGACAAGCCACACGAAAGCCGGTCGGTCTATGAAGGAGCTGAACGTTATTTTCCGTCTTGTTTATTGATTGTCCGCCAGGACCACTACCTGCGGGGAATCAGCACAGGACGCTTGAGATATAGTTGCGCGACAGCCCACCTCGCACAAATGTCTCATCCAAATCCTCTTCACGCAATTCCGGCATCTTTCGCTCTTTATAAGCTTTCTTGAGTGTTGAAAAGTTGCGAGGTATCGATATGTTAGGCGGAACAGCATCTCCTGTATGTCTTGTATGAGCCTCAGAAACCAGTAATTTGATACTGAGGACGGTTGTTACATTTGTCCATCCTTCTCCATTTTACGAGCTCGACGACTGGATTCCACTGGCAGGGTATTCTTGATAGTCGTGTTGTCTCCGATTTCTGTCTCTTCTGTGATCCGCAATCCTGAGAACGATGTCAGCGCGCCAGTTAAAGAGTATCTGACGAGCACCCACTCCAAGCTGCTTCTCCGGAGGGTGTTTCGACCTTTTTGGCTTGAACCACGTTCCTGCGCAATGTGGATGCCAGTTCCTTGGCTAGTTCTATTTTCTGTGCCACTTTAGTCGCATCATTTCGTGCCACGTCATCCAGAGCCAACGGTCCTCCACGTATGTAAATTCGGAAGGCTGGAAGCAAGTCAGAACGTGGAGGCGCGCCAAGCAAATAAATGACCTTGGTGTATTGGCGCATCACCTGGAGAAACGTTAGGCAAAAGTAGAGCAGGAAAACTGGTTAAATTACCTGCAAAAGTTGAAGCAGAGGCCCTGAGTAGGTCGCGGTAGGCCGAACGAGCGGCGGCTCTAAGACTGAGTGGGACTGACATGCTGGTTCGGTGGCAAGGAAACTTGCTTTTTCTTCCAGCCAATCGGAGTTTTCCGGTGTCGATCTGAGATCGACTATTTGCGGTCGGCGCAAGACGCGTTCCTTTTTTGGACGCGTCGCGCGTCCGTTTAATTGCTCATAAACACACCAAATCTCTTCACCTCCCAAAAAACGAGTAGCGGATATAAAATTACAATTTCAAAGCCTCCATTCAAACAGAGGCAGATATGTGGGACCCCCGACATACTTTCAGCGTTATTTGCAGCGTTTCGCATGCGACTACTGCACAACTTTTGTACTGTGTTGATTCACTCTTTCTGACCGCGTTTTTCGTTCTTATGGGGGTATAACATCCCGTTCAAGGTCCAATATAACCATCGCACACTCACAGGAGGTCCACTGTCGTGCGTAGAACAATACGCAGACGCGTTATCCATATCTCAAATAAGGACTCACGTGACTTCTGCGAATTGAGTTTGTTGACTGCTCAACGCGCCCTCGGAGTTTCAACACATTTCTCTCTTAAACCACTACTATCTCTCACAAGACTTTTTCGTCAGCCCCTTATCCAAGCAGGCACTCAACCTCTAGCAGGAGTAGCAAGAATAGTCATCGACTCCGTTTCAAATATTACAAGATGTCCGTAAAGAAATCATCATCCGCCGCAAAGACCACCAAGAGGGCAGCCGCCCGACCTGCCCCTACCCATCCGAGCTGGATCGAGATGATCAAAGTTAGTTTATCTCCTGTTACTCATCATACTCTCTTTGGCACGATGTCACCGCTTGTCATCATATGAGCTGCTCGGCACTTTACTCCTGAACAAAGCGGGGCGCAGGGGTCATCTCGTCCCCACGCCCCCCACTGTGTGCGGCTGACTCGTAGTGATGGTTCAAGACACTGATGTGCATTCTGCCTGCTCTGTATTGGTGTTCCGATGATGAATTTACCTCCTAATTATGCTTGACCCAAATAGGAGTGTATCACTGCTGAAGACTCGCGTCAAGGAGTATCTCGTCCCCACATCAAGAAGTGCGCTTTTCAAACAAACACTTGCGTGATCCGCCTGCTGAGTGATGCTTCAGATACGTTGAGGAGCAATACAATCTCCCGATCGGTAATGCACAAAGTACACAATTGGCTCGGGCCATTGCCACGGGTGCAGAGAAGGGTATCTTTGTGCTACCCAAAGGTAACAATCCTCTGGTAGATGTGCATGTATGCTAATGCGGCTGATCGTAGGCCCCGCGGGGAAGGTCAAACTCCCCCCTAAGAACGCCAGACCGGTAGATACGTCCGCAACGAAGGAGGTCCGTGCACTTATGTAGCACGTGACACCCCGACTTACTCCATGCCTTTAGAACAAGCCTGCTAAAGCTCCCGCCCCAAAACCTGCGCCCAAGGTACGGCCTGTCAAGGCTGCCACGACAAGGGCGGTTGCTGCCAAGACCGCCTCTGCTAAGAGGGCAACTACGAAAGCAAAGACTGTTGCCACTGCCAAGGCGGCGGCTTCAAGGAAGGCAGCGGAAAAGAAGCCTGAACCCAAGACCTCGAAGGCGGCCGCTGCTGCCAAGGCTGCTGCTAGCAAATCCCCGAAGAAGGTTCTCGCTGGCAAGAAGGTTGCGCCCACCAAGAAGACGACCACTGCCTCGAAGCGAGGGGTAGCCAAGAAGGTTAGTGGCATTAATCGCCTATTCTACAGATCGAGCCAAGACGTATTGTATAGGCTGTCACTGGTGCAAGTGCCCCTGCCAGGGCCAAGGCTGCCGCTACCAAGAGAACACCAACGAGTAAGAAGGCTCCCGCCAGCAGGAGGGCGGCTCCCTCGAAGAAATCTGCGAGGTGAATATGGGGAACGGTGAAGGTGGGTTACCGCGTTGACGAGATGGGTTTGGCTGATGCGCTGCAGTCTTGTCCGATGTTTGTGTCCTCGATCTCCTAGTCTTATTTCTCCAGGTTTGCACATTCAATGTTGTACGCCCGTGGCTCGTTATGCTCGCCCTCGTCTGTCTCGTTTTTATTATTTCATTCGGTATCTGTCTGTACTGTTCTTTTATTATTGCACAAGCCAAATGTTACAAGACTCTAGGGGGAGTCGGCTAATTGACCGTTTGAGTTGCCGATCATCCTTGCAAGTGCCACCAAGTCTAGCATGTCAACCCAACCCCACTCGTCCCGTGCTGCCTACCCTGTCTTTCTCTCCCTCCGCGAGACACTCTGGCTGCAGACTAGATGGCTCCTACGCGGCCTGTTCGACGCGTTCAGATGGGACGTTGTCATCCGAACAGCATCAAGGTACACCCCTTCGCTCGTCCGTCTCGACCAACCCACACCCTTTGCGCAGCGACGCCGAGATACGCGCCAACATCTTCAAGTCTCTTGTGCTCAACTCGCTCTCGCTGACCTCAATCTACGCCTTTGACCTCCTACTCCAGCCGCTCGTCCAGGGCCACCCGAGCTGGCTGCACCGCAACGTGGGCTGGTTCTACAGAGTCCTGTGGTTGTTCCCCGTCATCGGCACCTCCTTCTATCTCAACGTCAGCACCACGTTCCTCCGTGATGTAGTTGCTGACGTGCAACGCAGAGTACATGGTGCAACACGATCGCCAAGCGCGTGTTTCTCTTGCAGCATGGGAATCGCGCACCGCAGCAGCAACCGGTGACCTACACCGGAATGCTGACCATGCTCGCCACGTCGGCCTACCGCGCGGTCATGGTGCTCACGTCCATGATCGTGTCCTTTGCGCTCGGCGCGATTCCGTACGGCGGTCCGCTGATAAGCTTTGCGTTCATGTGCTGGATCGATGCGTGAGTGCCCTTTTTGCGTCTCCGCCGGATTGTCACCATTGGTCGTCGCAGGTATTACTGTTTTGAGTGCGTTGCCGTCACTTGACGAGGTGGACCCGTTGACGTGTTTTGCAGGTTTGTTTGGATCGCACGCGGCCTCTCTCTTTCGGGTAGGGTCCGACATCTCGAAGAGCGCTGGTCCTACTTTTTGGCATTCGGATTTCCTTCTGCGGCTATCTGCACATGGGGAAGTGGCCTCGCAAATGCCGCCCTGTTTGCGTTGCTGTTCCCTGCGGTACGTCGCACGTTTGTGGTTACGTGGGGCAGAGCCTCAAGTTTTATGACAGTATGTGATCATGGCTATGCATGCGCGGCCCGTTCCCCAGGATCCGTTCAACCCGCTGTCAGTTGATAATAACGATGTCGTGCGCTATCCCTCGCCGTTTATCCCGATTCGACTCCCGATCTTTGCTGCGGTGATTTGGCTCAATGACTTGATCGTGCGGATCCTCAGCGTCGGTGGGGGTGGCGAACCTCGTCACAAGAGACTACCGAGCAACTCGTCTGAGAGAGCGGAAGAAGGTACAGGCATCGAGCCTCATAGAATTCCGCCGAGCACAAGGAAGCCACAACAGGTCCGCACACCGGAACGACCAGTCGAGAGGAAGGCTACTCAGATCCAGAGATCAGACCGACGGAAACGGGATTAGTGCATCGATCATCGTATCATCTCACGTTATACATCTTGGTCTAATTCTTTATGGAATCACCGATTATACCCGCACGTCGTTTGCTAATGATATGCCATGTTGTCACGAGTGCTGTGAGTGTATGGGCCTCAGCCCCATCCTGCCCATTCGATGGAATAGTACGTGACGGCTGTCTTGTCTGGGTCCCATTCGCAAAACAGATGAGCCTTTTTGGTGCCTGTTCCTAGCCGGCCGTGAGCAATGATGTCCATTGGCCGGAGAGGGGCTGTAGGCGACTCGATGACGGACGCGACAAAATGGGAGTGATATCGGAGCGGATCCCCTGGCGATCAAGATCAGAATAATTTTCGGACAGAGGGAGGGGAGACGTGCCAGGATATACCAAGTATTCACCACCGAATTTGATACCGCTTCCCATGAAATAGCCTTGTTCCCATAAATCTCGAAAGACGGCGCAGCGGGCGCGTTGGAAAGGTGTTTCTGGATAATCCCAGATACCAGCCTCGCGCGCGTCGGCGAGGGTCGTGCACGAATGAGCGGCAGGCGCGTACCACGCGCATGTAGACGATCCGGGGACATGGACCGTATACGGTGCGCTCGCACTCCGCGGTGTAGGCGCGGATTCGGCGCCGTCGACGTGGAGACGGGCCTTTTTGGCCTCGCGCGCCTTGCGTTTCTGCACGGCCTGCTCGGACATGGCGCGGTCTGGGTGGAGGGCCTCCTTGGCGTCGTGTTGTTCTGCCAGGGCGAGCTGCGCGTCGGCGCTGCGGAGGCGGTCTGTGTCCCAGCTGGCTAGATCAGCTGCGCTCGGGTCGAGGTGTGCGGTCTGGTCGTCGACGAGGACGGCGAGGCCTGTGACGGGCGTTGGGTGCGGTTGGCGGATTAGCGGTGGAGGACGCACCGTTGTCGACGAGGAGAACGACCTCCTCTGGCATGAGGAGGAGGGGGACGCCCAGGAAGACGTTTTGCTGTGATAGATGTGGAAGCGTTCCGGTCAGGATACCGCATATGCGATGCTGTGAACGGAGGGTCGCGATATCTGGACAGCGTCAAGGAAGGGAAGATAAGACTTGCGTTGGCTTACCGTCGACGTCCCAGACGTACGCTTTCTTGTTTGACACGCGCAGTGATATTGGCGTGTTGGGTGCCATTGGTTGACAAACAACTTCTACTACTACGATGGCTACCACACCAGATCTCATCCTACTTTTCGGAGACTCGCTCACCCAGGGGTCTTGGGAGGTGTCTGGATTGGCGCAGCAGCTGGCAAGTATGTCCGATCAGTGATCTATCGGTCGATCGGGTGCTTGACGACGTCTAGCTGCCTACGTCCGCAAGTTCGATGTGATCAACCGCGGTCTCAGTGGATACCAAACTGACTGGGCCATTCCAGTCTTTGAGCAGGTAATTTGCGGACAATGGGCGTGAATGTGTCGTGATGCCGTTGTTCCACAGTTGCTCGGAAAGCGGAAGGAACATAATCTGGGGGTGCAGTTGCTGACCATCTGGTTCGGTGCGAATGATGCGGCACCACCCCCAAGTCCGCAACACGTCCCCCTGGACCGCTTCAAAGCAAACCTGGTCCATCTCGTGAATATGGTGAAATCGGCGACATCGCCACACTATTCCCCCAATACCCGGATTATTTTGATTACCCCACCCCCGGTGAACAGTCACCAATGGACCACACGCATTTTCGCGGAGACACAGGCGTACGCGGAGGCTGTGAAAGAAGTTGGGGCGCAGGTGGACGTTCCTGTGGCGGACGTATGGACTGGGATCTGGGACGCTGCCGGGCGCGATGAACGGTCCTGCGGGCGCTTCCTGTATGACGGCCTGCACCTGAACGCAGCGGGATATGAGGTGAAGCACGCGCACGCGCATGACAGCGGGCGACACTGAACAACATCACAGATCATCTCTCGCTCGGTCTTCAAGATTATCGCGGAAAAATACCCCGAGATTCAGCACGAGAAACTGCAGACGGCGTTTATTCCGTGCGTCCACTGTCCATCGCGATGTCCGTCACTCATGGCTCTCCAGGTGGCCCGAGGTGAATGTGGAGGACCCGCGGGCGTCGTTGGGCCAGAGATCCGTGTTCGTGTAGTAAATAGCTATGACAACGTCAATATTGTTCTAATAAAACCACGTGACCAGTTGAAGTTGTAAGTTGGACCCACAAAGTCATAGCTTACCTTTTTAGATCTTGTTCGAGTGAGACCTCCACTACGATTCGCTGCCACATATTGTTGACCTTTTTCAACATCCAGGCGCGGCCTCCTCCGCTAATTCGTTCATTACGACAAGGTAAATAATGTCTCTGTCTCCTTTGCTTTCAATGCAGGCGAAACACGAGGCCTGTGTCACCACCTTGGGCGGACAATAGCTTTTCGTCCTCTCTTCCACAAGTCCACTCACTCATCACACTCTCCGACAGCCCTTTCTGGTCACCATCAAAGCCCTGTACCGGTGCGTATTTATTTCAGCCTCCATTCCCCCCCGAGCTGACCGCGCTTTTCTCCCCCCCTACCGCTTTATTACCCAATCCACGTGTAAACATGCCACGTTGTACAGTGCGCTATTCGACTAAGAGGCGCAAGAGAGCAAACGAATACTCCTCGGCTCCTCTGGCCATGAATTTCTTCTCGACTTTCTCGTCCCAGTATCTCGGCGCACCAATTGCGCCAATTCGAAAACGTAGTCCAAATCTCAAGTCCCGTAATGACCTCGACGAATTTCTCTCTTCCGATCTCGAACTCTCCTTCGCGTCCACAATGTCCCTCAATTCCCCTCCCCGCGACTACGTCAATATTTCCCAGGACGATGCAATGGATATTTCTCCCATGCCAAGTCATGTCTCACGCAAAGAACCCGTGCAATTCAACAAACCTACGAGCCGACCCCGCGCTTATACCAGTGGTGCGCGCATGTTTGGTCAAGACTTGAGCAACAATGGTGCTTCCGACGATTCGCCATCAGCCTCTGGCCTGAAGCGCACGGCCCTACCTGCCGGTTGGTTTTCCGCCAAACCACTAGAACGCACACATTCGGAGGAGAATTTATTTGCCCCTGTAAGTTTTGACTTGGACCGGTTGGGGCGCTCGTCTAAGGCGTTCCTTTAGCCCGATGAACCCACGTCTCTTCCTTCCGATGACGCAATGGATGTGGACCCTGTCTCTGATCTCTTGAGCTCCCCTCCGTTGTCAGCTGCCCCAACAATCACTGGACTTCACATGTTTCAAAGTACGACGCCCACGGCCCCATTGAAGTCGTCTAGCCCTGGCGCTGGTCAGCCAAGGAAGAGACGCTCCTTGTCGCCCGAAGGTGTCAGCCGTGCCGAGCAAGATGCTCCTTCCTCGCCTCCTCCTTCCTCGCCGTCCGACCATAGACTCGAGCGCATGGGAAACGCCCCTTTATTGTCTCACTTTAGCAAGCCTGGATTGCAAGGTATCGGTCACCCTTCAAACGCTAATAAACGCCCGCGTCGCCCTGTCTTTTCCGCCGTCGTACATGCTCCCGAGAGTGGTCCCCGTTCCGCGTATCCGGTAATGAGCACCGAAGAGACACCCTCCAATAGCCCTGCTGCTGAACGTCGGGTTGTTTCGGCTTTGCTTCCGCCCAACGGTCCCGACATGTCCGATGATTTTGATGGTCCAGACATGTCTTCACCCGCACAAGCGTACATCAAGCGTCACCAGACCAAGACCCTCCGCCGTCGTGATGGCACAGAAGACTTTCGGCCTCTCACGGGTGCGAGCCCCGTAGTTAACAAGGCTGTTTCGGAGAGCCCCTCGGCAAAATTCATGCTCGCAGGATTCGGCGATAACGAGTCTCTGGGCAAGCTTCTCCCGTGTCATCGCGTCCGTGAGGATGGTCTGATGAGAATTGCTCCAAAGACTGTGAGTCGCTGATTTTTTCAACGGTGCCCAATGCTTAATGATTGCCTTGTAGCTGGACGCCCTACTGGACGGCGCATACAGCTCTCAAATCACCGAGTTTCACGTTATTGACTGCCGCTTCGATTACGAATACAATGGCGGTCATGTCCCAGGAGCCCTCAACATCAACACTACGGCTGCAGTGGAGGAATTCCTTGTCTCTCAGGATATGCCTAAACCATGTGTTAGTGGTGATGCCTCAAGGAAAACAATTCTGGTTTTCCACTGTGAGTTTAGTGCTAAAAGAGCACCGACGATGTAAGATGTTTTTTCTGCTTTTGTTGTAGCGTACTGACACGTGCAATAGTGCCAAGCACTTGCGCTCCAAAGATCGTGCCATGAACAACCATGTATACCCAAAGATCCACTACCCGGAGGTGTATATCCTCGAAGGCGGGTATTGTGCGTATTACAAATACTCTGCAAGCCGCTGCCAGCCCATGGGTTACGTGAAAATGGACGACCCAAATCATGCAGTCTCTCGTCGTGAAGATCTCGATCAATTCCGGAAGGCCAAGCTTGGCCGCACAAAATCCTACGCTTACGGTGATCTGTCGAAAGTCAGCAGCATGTCCCAACAACAGCAACAGCCCCAATCCAAACGCAACACGGCTCCTGGTACTTCTCAGTTGTTCGTCGCAGCAAACGCCGCTCGTACTCGTCGCAACGCGCTCTGTACTCTGACGGAGATGGGCAACCTCACCATGACTGATGACGAAGACACCGACATTGGCGATAGCCCGTGCCCACCCCCAACCAAGGGTGTTTCGTCAAAGGTGAAGAGACTGGCCAAAGTGGGACGCGCCGAAACTTTTGATGCTGCTCGCATGGCAGCCTACTGATCTCGACACCCACATGGATGTTTCCGTTTCTTGCTTTCAATTTCTCTTGTTAAACGCCCATTGCTGGTCACGCACGCTATCGATCGTTACGTTATTCATCGGAGTTGCTCGACCATTCTTTCAAGTGCGTCAATCGCTACGCTCGCCAAGTTTTCCTTTTTCTCGCACGGCACGATTCCTCTACACGATTCGTCATGCCACAACGCCATCAACAGTCTCGGCCACATCTACGCGCGCGCGCAAGTCATTTTTACACGATCCATCCGAATGCCAACTTGCATTATCCATTTCTATCTGAAATCATATTTCACAACTATAGCCAATCGATCGACCCGCATTCCACGCTCCATTTGTTTGACTAGCCCGCAATTTAAAAGGTCTCGCTGTGAGCCTGCCATCTGTCATCCACATCTGCGCATTGGGACGGTTCCATTCGCCCGCCATATCTTACCCAAGGTTTTCCGATATACACATCGTCCTTTTTCTCATATTTAAGGGCGTATCGTGAGACGGCTGACAGATATTTATGTCCATCTACGCCAGATCTTTTCTTCTTTTCGCCTGTCGATCTATTTCTCTTGTGTGCACATACACTTTTTCGCATCGGACACCTTTTTTGATCATTGGATCCTCTATTTTTTTGGAACGGTTGCAAGACCGCTAGTGCGTAAGTATGATCGCTCGGCGCATTCCCTGTTTATCAGCTCTGTTTTGTCTTAATTTACACGAATGGATTGTGATGACCTTGTCTTTTCCTTGCTGGCAGAAAATTGACCAACGGTTGGAACTAGATACGGAGCATTCCTCGGGCTCGTAGAGAAACACATTATGGACAGGCAGAGAACAAACTAGACATCGCAATACAAGAAAGCTCACGACAGGGCAGCATCCAGGTCGTGTCGCACAAACAATGCCTCGGAGAAATATCTCGCCCGCACAGCTCTCCCACCGAAAAAGCGTCCATCCATCTCTCTCACCGTCTTCCACGCTCCCGACGGCCCCGCAAACCGCACGAATATGCGCACGGCCTCCTCGGGGTTCAAACGTAGCGGATAACAGAGATGGACAATCACCCGCTCGACGGTGCCATTCTTTGAGCATTCATCCCCTGCAGCCGACATCAGCCTCCGCCGTGAAAAACCGGATCGACACGCACCAATCTCGTCGCGCAAATCGCCGTCGTCCACGTCTTCAGGGTCCACCACGTTCGTGAGCACAACCACCCGACTGGGATCTCCAAACCGCTCGCGGTCCTCGCGCGCTCTCGCGTCTTCGTTATCGTTGATGATCCTTCCCATCTTGGAGCCGATCGTCGCCTTGCCTTGGGCTTTCCCATTCTTGGCCTGTTGTATTTGTTCCACCGTAAGCGCGTTGACTATCCCCGAACCGTCCGCGCCGAGACCCTGACCCTCTTTATGACCCCATTTAGCCATGAGACGAGCGGCGAAACCACGCGGATCAGGTCTGTGGATAAACGTGTAAGTTACTCAGCGACCCAGGGGTTGGATAAAGCCCACCTTTTATGTGCGCTCTCTTCCTCAGGCAGGGGGAGTGGAGCGGGAGAGCCGGTTCCAGAGTCCCCCGCGGAGGTTGCACTCGCGGTAGCAGCTAGTGCACTCAACCTTGCAGCAATATTGGCAGCAGCCTTGGCCTTGTCTTCGAAGCTACTCGGGATTTGTCCGGGAGGGGGTGGGGGTGGTACATTGGCAGGTGGGGCAAATGGGTTGTATGCCAAACGCGGGGGAGACGGCGGTTCAGCGATACTAGGGGGGACAGGAGGAGGCTGCGATGGAACGAACGGAAGCGCGGTGGGTCGGAGACCCTGGCTCATGGCAAGCCGGCGTTGGTAAGCTTCATCACCCGTCTCCGCACGATCTATCGGGGCTGTTGATGGCTCAACCACTTCGTTTCCAGGGTCCATGTCAAGATCTTCATCGTCGACGGACTGCGACACCGACGGAGTGGCGATTTCGGAGGGTTGGCCCCCAGTGGCCAAAGCCAACCGTCGTTGGTACGCCTCCTCCCCAGACATATTTCTGTCTACAGGAACCGGGGATGGCTCTCTTGGAGGGGCGGTACCTTGTGACATCGCCAGACGGCGCATATATGCATCCTCTCCGGACATATTACGATCTACAGTGACTGGGGGAGCATCAGTAGATCCAATGCCGCGTGGACGATCATCATCTGCGCGAGTCCACCTGTCAAACGTAGTGTTGTCACCGAATCTCCCTGGACAATTGTCATCAAACGGAAAGATTACAGAAAACGGTTGACAAACCAGACTTGCGGGGTCGCTCATCCTCACTCCCCGAATCAGTTTGGTCGCTCCCTCTGTCTTTGACGTCGCGAGCACGTTTCCTCTCTGCAGCTCGTTCCGCAGCTCGTTCGATGCGGTCACGTTGCTTCCAGAGCTTGTATTCGTTGTAGTCGTTTGGTTTCAGAGGGTC
>JBBPOH010000637.1:0-11637 GCA_038091335.1 Phylloporus arenicola | reverse complement strand
CACTGTGAGGTACCAACTACCTGCGCCGATATCATCGCCCGGAACGGATCAAGAGTGGCGAGAAGCGCTTCAGAATGCACACGCTCAACTTGAGCACCAGCGTCTACGGTCTGTCCCGGATGTGCGAGCATGGACACGCGTGGATTTACCTGGGGGTTGCTAGGCATACGAACCTTGGGCTGCTACAAACGTACGGACAGAATGCTTGGCGCATCAACAACTATTTGTTGGAGGAGACGGCGAAGCAATCCGAGAGGGCGGTGGAGGAACTGAAGGAGCTTACCACGGAGGTGAATCGGGAGCGGAAGAACGCACAGGTAAGGGCAGACGAATTTTGATTGTACGAGACTGATGTGGGCAGACGCGGTATGGTGCGCAGCTGACGATACTGGAGACGAGATGGACGGAGTTGCTGTCGAGTATCTTGCAGATTGAGATGGCGAATATTGCGCTTGAGGGCGAGGTTGGGCGACTTGGACTAAGGGAGGAGGAGATGGCTGGGCTGTAGACGGTACTACTGTTTCATGTTTACCCAAAAAGGAGCAGCCAATTCATCCGCTGCAGCGAGGCAAAACTCGTCCAGCGCGTCGTCCACAACGGTGAGCAGCCCACCGACACCGTCGCACTCGTCCCCGACACGCCCAAGTCGTCTAACATCGGGCGCGTCGATGGCCAGCACCGAGAAAGCAGAGCCAGCCTCGTCGCTGGACAGTCCACAACCAACTACGCACAGTCGTGCGCCGTCCCCGGCAGTCAGTTCGGATCAGCAGCCCAGCGCCAGCCAAGAACACGCTCCAACGCCAGCTCCTCCTCCTCCTGCCCCCACCGGCTCTCCCTTTGCAATCCCACACCCGAAGCGCTTCAACGCGGTCAACATCAACAAGAAGTTTCTCCAGAAGAACTCGTCCTCCTCCGCCGTCGCAGTCGTCGCCAGCCTTGCCACCGCAGCAAAGACTGGCTCTCCATCCCGTACGTCCTCCCCGTCTGTCCCTGTCAATACTCATACCCCCACCAGCTCGCCCTACCCCACAGCCCTCTGCTTCCCACTCAAAACTAGTCACAGCAAAGCTCACCTCGACAGCCCAACTGTCCGCAACAGCCGGTCCAGGCTGGTCCCGCCCATCATCCGCCACCCCGCCAGTCTCCACCACCCCGTCCGGCTCGTCGAACGCCCCACCCCCGCAACTAACTGCACCCGCTCCTGCGGCGCCCCAGTTCCCCCATGCCGGCAAGGTCATACAACCTCAACCACGTAATGCCTTCGCGTCGTCGTCTCCCCTCGTGAAGAAGGATTCCCCTACGAAATCCGCTTGGGGGAACGCAAAGTCTCTCCCCGTGCCCTCAGACAGCACCCCACACAATGATTTCCCCACTGCCGCCGAGGTTGCCCAAGGCTAGTTGCTCACAGGCTCTTCAGTTCGTTGACAAACATTATAGTAATCTTCATCAACAGGCCGCCTCGTCAAAGCAGAGGAACAAAAACCTGACGATCCTCCCGCCCCGGGTCAAGTACCGTCACAGGAAGCTGATGCGTTCAGAGGAGTACACCTCGATCCGAATGCCCATCACTGGGACGAGGCCCGTCGTCATTTTTTTTCTCGTCGGTACTTGTGTTGAATCCTCTCTAGATGGAAGAAGATGACGACAACTTCCTCAACAATGTCATCGAATTTGGAGATGGACGACAATACGAAGTAGCACCCCCACTGCCTGGGAGTACTTCTCCTGTGGATGATGAAGTTTCCGTCGCCGCTGCCGACCATGTGTCAACCGAGCCCGTTAGCAAAGAAGAGAGGTTTGCAGACGATTATGACCGCCGCTGGCCTCGCACCAGGCATTCACCTATTGTGCTTCAGAGAGATTTACCAAGTCGCTCTTCCCACCCTATATCAGTCTCACCTACCCCCTCCCACCCCAGCCATTCCTCGGCGGAGGGGTCAAGAGTCCTTTTCAATGAGCGCTCTAATAGGTTAGAGCCTTACACCAATCCCAATTTTCCAAATCGCCTCGGTCCTGGCCACGGGCCTCCAAGGCGGACTGCTCACGGAGAAGTTGAACCTCGCTTTACCAAGGACGCTTTGCGTAGTCCGGTACATCCCGTGCACTTGTTACAAAAACCTTCCGAGGGGACTCATGATAATTTGGTCCAGTCACCAAGGAGCTATACTGGAGATTTTGTAGGTAGACGGGTGGATCGTGATAATGGTTCATATTCTCCCGGAGGTGACTTTGGCCAGAGCAGGGTCAGAAATAGAGACTCTGCACCCTTCCATGACCTCCGTGGTATCAGCGAGAAACGGAATCGCCGCCTCTCAGGAGCCTCCTTCGCCAGTTCAGTCCCTGATGGTCAACAGCAAGGGTCGACCTATTCTTCGGATGGCCCATTTTCCCGGAGATCCCACCCGCGAGAATCCCCGATGCAACATTTGTCCGCCCTTCCCCCAAGTGCATCGACACACTCTCCTAGGCTTTCCCAGTTGCTGGCTACATCTCCTACGGATACCTCTGATACGCAACTATTGGGTACCTCACCAGTTCTGGATATCGAAGGTGTTCACAAGACCGCTATGCATCTATCTGCAGAGCGCGCGAAACGGAGGCGGCAATTGGAAGAGGAAGAACGTGAAAAGGAGAAAGAACGTGCGAGAAAGAAAGCTGCCGAACTTGAAGCTCGAATGATGGAAGCGCAGGCGAGTGACTATTTTACAGACTATGATACAGTCAGCTGATCTGGCATTCTAGAAAGCTCCCGCTGCAGAGATTATCCAGGAGGCCATCACAGCTGCACAGACCTCGAATCAGCTTGTCAGCGATCTGGAAAAACACAGATCACTCGAAGCCATTAATGCAAATGACCACCTACCATCAAAACCTGTTTCACGGCCGCAGCGTGAAATTCATAATTTTCGTTCCACCGTGAGCGAGACGCTCCCACCTTTGGAACAGGTTGATTCGTGGCGCAGCAAATCGCGGGCCCAACCACAACAGCTCCCAGCGCTCTCACTACCGATGTTTGAAGAGCCATCTGGAGTCGTTGCCGACGATAACCTTGAAGTCATTGACTTCTCCGATCTTGGTAAATTTGTGGGAGGCGAGCAGGCTTCATTGACATCAACACTATCATCCCATTCACCCGCGTCTTCTGATCGACCTTCATTCCTTGGGCGACCCGTCGCTAGTGATTTCTTTGAGGATAGGCCTTCCCATGCCTTCGCTGCTAAAATCATCACTTCGCCATCTTCGGAACGTAACACCCTCCCCATCGTTCCAGAAGCCTCTGTTCTTCCCTCAGGTGAGGAGGTTGAGCCAACAACTCTCACACAAGGAACAAGGGAACACGAACCTCATAGGTTTTCTGCAACCAATGGTGTTCATCCTCTTGGGCGGAGCCAGCCATCGCCAATAATACCTCATCACCGTCTTAGCAAGGGTCCACCACCGTTCCGACAGGTCAGAATGTCAGCCTTGGATGACGTCATGTCCCGCATCAAAGGTGCCCTGGATGATATGCATGTTGATGCGGGAAGGGGGCCTTCATTAAATGAGCCCGCGGAGTGGCGTGCTAGTATCGCTAAACCAAAAGTCCGGGTGGTGGAACCCACGATTCCAACTAGGACCTTGTCAAAAGACGCCAAATGGTTACCACCAGCTCTGAGACAACCCCAACAAGATTTGGTTGAAGAGGTTTTTGGTGCCACTGGCTGCGATCCCCCTTGTTCCGCTCCAGTTGCTCTTATTGTAAAGTTGCCTACTACTTCTCGGCCAATTGACACGATTCACAAGCGGCAACTGAACCTACTAAAACACTCGACTAGTCACCTTCGCCTCGACACATTCTCGTGGGACTCGTTTGTTGACGGGATGAACAGGCGAGATTTGACAGTGAACGAGATTCTGTTCAGGCGCCCACCTCCAGGAAAAGGCAACAAACCTAGGTACCGAGTACAATTACCGAGGGCCCGTACGCATTCCGCTTCTCTGCCCAAGGTTAATCTGCCATCTGGATTTCCTAAAGTCAATATAACATCTGGGCGCTCAAAAGCGGTTGATGACCTGCCTACATGGCGCAGAGGACCCGTTTCTTCCGCTACAACCCTGAAACCCGAACCCGCAGAGGAAACACTACCTACGTTAGATGTCACAAGTTGTTCTCCGGCTCCAGAACTTGCAGTGCTTCCTACTAAGCCTACGTTGGAACTAGAAGCGTCCACAAAACCAGAGCCCTACTTGGTGCGTCAGAGGACACAGCCGAAGCTGCCAGCAGGCTCAGCAGTTGGGTTTTATCGTGACCCCGGTTCATCTTTCCAGGACTCAAAGGCAGCAGTCAATTTTACAGTAATTAGTGAGCTGGAAGGGGCCACACAGGTTCCCAAACCGGAATCCAGTATGCTGTTGTTCTCGTCGATTGTTGAGACTCCATCGGCAGCAGCCCCCTCTGAATCCAAGGGGTCCGCTGCGGTGGCAAGTCCCAGTGTTGATGAAACAACCCGTGACCTTCAACTTCCTACTCTGAACTTGGTTACGCAAGCGGATCGCAAGATCTCTGAGGAAACTGTATGTTTAACGAGAATTCATGGCATTGTTCTCAACTCATGTTTGTTGCAGACCGAGCGGCCTTTGCGTACGCCAGCATCCGCGTCGTTTAACACTCCCTGGACAAAGTCGCCATTGAGCTTCTCCAGCAAAGATTCGCCTGCTAGGCCACCTGACCCTGAACATCTCAGGGCCGTCTGGTCTCAAACTGCAGACAAGGAGCCCATGTCCGCCATCAATTCCTTGGAAGGTATTGCCGACGACCTCACTGCATTGCCATTCACTATTCAAGAGGTCAAGTCTGAGGATGGCGAAACGCCCCCACCAACAAGTGCAGCAATGGCGTCAAAGATATCCCTCCATGATGTAACCCGTGCGTTCCAGCAAGTTCCGACTTCCTCTAATTTATCTTCCCACCGACCTCCGCCCTTGTCACCAACCACTGTTAATGGTCCAAGCACACGTCCTCCGAGCTTCACCTATCCAACCCCTCCCCAGCCTGCTGGTACTGCTGTACGCCCCCACTTTGCTGCGTTTCCGTCGCCAATGCTTGCCCACTCGCCAAGCCCTACTGTGCTGTATCCTCCCACTGCGCCAAGCCCGATACCGCGCGTCCCTATGAACGGGCATCATCAGATGTATAACCAGCCCATGTGGGTGCCCATGCAAACCCCGCAGAACAGTAGTACAGTTCGGCCCGTCCACTCTCCTTATCCCACCCAAATGGTAGCATATCCTGCACCTCATCCCGTGTACGCTTCCGGCCTCTCCCCCCAAAATGTGCCACCATCTGTCACTGGCTCGGCGCCGCCACGTCCGCGCGGCATGTCCATGCTAAGCCCAGTTATGCATGCTGCACCGCCAGCAAATGTATCAATGTATAATGGTAGCCCGGTGCTGATACATCCGCCTGCGATGATCGCTCCTGGCCGTCCTCCATACGTGAACTCTGGTCCTCCAGAGCGCGGGCAAACTCGCTCAGAGGCCATGTCTGCTGCACCTCATATGCAGCAACCATCTCATTCACAAAACTATATTCCGCCACAACCCATGTACACGCATGTTTCATATTCTCGGCCAGCATGGTAAAGATTTGTGCTCACTACAAATGTCGTGTTTGATGATATATTCATATTTGTGTCTTTTGAATGCAACTATCCTGTTTTCTTATTACCACGCGAATCGAGATGCTCGGACTGGCAATACTCATTAAGAGGGTAAACAAGATAACTCTATGTAGAATTCTACTCTATGCATGTGCCAACTCGACAGCCTTCTCAGCCGCCGTGTCGAGGTCGTCAAAGGGTATGATCTTGAGTCCGGAATCCCTGATCATCCTAGAGGAGGTCAGCTGGAGCGGTCAACGATAAAAACGAGCACGTACTGCTTCGCTTCAACCTCTTTCGTGCCCTTGAGTCGCACGACCAGTGGGATGGTGAGGCCGAGCTCCTTGGTGGCACGGATGACACCCTCAGCAATGTAATCACACCTCATGATGCCGCCAAAGATGTTGATGAAAATACTCTTGACCTTGTGGTCAGTGAGCAGAATCTCAAACGCCTTTTTGACGGTCTCGGGTGTAGCGCCGCTGCATAAAATATGAGCAGTGGTCAACGACACATAAATGGATTCCTCACCCTCCGACGTCGAGGAAATTGGCAGGACTTCCGCCATGCAGTGATAGAACGTCCATGGTGGCCATGGCCAAACCTGCGCCATTGACGAGACAGCCGATATTGCCATCAAGTTTGATAAAGTTCAAGTTGGCTTTTTGTGCCTCTACCTCGGAAGGCTCTTCTTGAGAAATGTCACGGAGGTCAAAGACGTCTTTTTGCCGGAACTCGGCGTTGTCGTCAAAGCCAAGCTTGGCATCCATGCTAGGAAACATTATTGTAGGAGGGCACAGAGATGAGGGCACCGACATACCAGAGAACATGGCCGTCGGTAGTCTCGGCCAGGGGGTTAATCTCAATCTGGGTCGCATCCTTGTCTTTGAATAACTTGTACAAGGTCACGAAAATGTCGGCTGCTTCCTTTTGGGTAGCCGCGTCTCTAAAGCCAAGGGTCTTTGCAAGCTCCAAAGCGACAAAAGGATCGAGACCCTTGTCAGCATCTATCGGAGTGGTAATGATGGCTTTGGGGTCCTTTGCAGCTACCTCTTCGATGTTCATACCACCTTGACTAGATGCGACCAAGACAGGGCCCTGAGTGGCACGGTCGTTGAGAACTGCAACGTAATATTCATGTGCGGGATCCCGTCGCTCGGCAAGCATGACCTAGACATGATGAGTAGAATGAATGTGACGCCAAGAAACGAGACCGACAGCGTTGCAGATCCTGCCAGCAGAACCGGTTTGCTTTGTGATTAGGTGTGCACCAATCATCCAACTGGCAATTTCTCGTGCTTGTTCAGGACTGTTGGACAGTCAACACGGGCAATGCGTGCATGAAAAACACACACGTTTCGATGGGGTGCACGCCACCCTTGAATCCATTGTCAAAAGTACCCTTGCCTCGGCCACCTGCAAGGACTTGAGCCTTGATGACTAGCTTGTTTGTGCCTGGATGAACAAATGGCGACGTTACACTGTGCAGCAGGTTTTCTTTCACAAACGACATACCAAACGCCTCTGCGACCTTGAAAGCCTCTTCGGGACTCTTTGCGCCGACGCCCTTTGGAGTGGGTATACCGTACTAGACGCGGGTCAGCAGGGCGAGTGAAGAAAGGATGGTAGTGCGTACTGAATTGAGGATATTCACGGACTGATACTCGTGTATGGAGAGAAAGCGGCGCTGGGCAGCCCGCGAGTGTGGTAGAGAGCGGGAGGCCGCCTTTTGGACAGAGGACAGCATGGGAGAGTCTCGGGAGAGGATGTATTACATCAGCAGTAGCGGGATGGGTCCAAGTTCAGACCAGAGCGACGACGACGGTGGACGCGGCGTTGAGCATCTTCCAGTCTCTCATCCACCCGATTGGATTTGGAGCATCTCTGGCAGAGCGAGACTCTCCCTGCCTTGAGTTCGGACTGCCTCTTTCTTGTGGGCTGTCCGAAATTAGGCTTATGGAACATGTTAGACACTACTCCCATGTCATCAGTTGAAGCTGTCCTCGAGGCCCACCTCGACGAGAACATGCTGCAAGACCAGTGTTTTCTTATTTATCCACCAGATTCCAATCTGACCTGCAAATTTCATCTCCATGTTGTCCGAGTCTGCCATGTCCGGAGGCCATACCAACGGCGATCATAGTTCATCTCAATTATCGCAGCTCCTTTCCGTCTCCTCCACAGTCCTGCAGCAGGCACTTGATCTGGTCGACAATGTCCTGACTGACGACAACCAGCTCACAGTGCAGTCCAAATATCTTCCAGGCTCGACCATCGGTCTGTTTGCCTCCATATACCCCGTACCCGGTTTGACGTCGACGAGATAGGGAAACATATACGCCATGCATGGGATCACTTCACTCTCCTGATCGATTGTGTAGTTGGAAGGCAGCCTTATGTCTTGTCTTATGACAAGCGCGTCCGCAACACCCCCATGGAAAGCCACCGCTCCGCAGCCCATGATGCCCTTGTCTCTGCAATAGCACGCCTCAGAGAGCTCGAAACAACCCCTTCAATTGACCCAGATCAAGTCATTACCCTGAATGCTGTAACGCCCTTTCTCCATACCTTCCAAACCACGTTTGCCAGAGAGGTAAGGACCATGTCAGCCCACTGAACCCTTCACTCACTTCCTGTGGAGTTGTGGTTTGCTGCACTACACACGGTTCATCATTGGTCCATGGTAAGGATATAATTATATTCATCAGATCGAACAACCAACTCGTTTCTGAACCACAGGTCCGTGTGATAGCCGGGGAACTTGTTCGCTCCATGTCTGCTACACGTTGTTTTCATTGCTGACCTTTGTACAGGACATATTTTTACCAGACGATTTCGGGTTCGCTCCCTCTACCCTGGTGTATAGAGGAAGCGACGCTCCACTAGGAAAAGCTAAGATTTGATCCATGTAGACTGTCCAACGTACACTACCAAGCATGTTTTTTTCTTTACGTTTCTCCTGTACCACGCAAAGTGCGCGCCTTGTCAGTGTGCACGTGTTGACCCTATTGGAATACACAAGAGGTTATTGTGACCGAATGCCTGACTTTCTCTATCGTATACCACCGAACATGTCAGAGAGTACAACGCCCCTTGGCGACGAATCCCAGGGAAAGCGAGTCGTACGTACATGATTGTCTATCGGGCTTCAAGCTGATCCCTCTCGCAGTGCTATTTCTTCGACTCTGATATCGGTGGCTTCCACTATGGCCCTGGACATCCGTATGTATCCCATTTACCAGTACTTCTCAAGCCTGAATAGATTTCTGTGCTCAGGATGAAGCCCACTCGAATACGGATGTGTCACTCCTTGGTCATGAACTATGGGCTCTACAAGAAGATGGAGATTTTCGTGAGCGTATATCCGCATGTCTGTTGCAATCTAACCTTCCTTGCCTTAGCGCGCCAAACCCGCAACGAAACGCGAAATGACGCAGTTCCACTCTGACGAGTATGTTGATTTTCTCAGTCGAATAACTCCTAGCAACATGAATTCTTACATTAAAGAACAACACAAGTGTATGTTCAGATTGGTTACACGTTTAAACTCTGACGTTTTTCCATGTAACAGACAATGTCGGGGATGATTGTCCCGTTTTTGATGGGCTTTTTGACTATTGTTCGATATCGGCTGGTGGTTCCATGGGTCAGTCCAGCCTATCACCGGAAATTCTGTCCTAATTAACCCGCTGAACTAGAGGGTGCCGCTCGACTAAGCCGGGACAAATGTGACATTGCAATCAACTGGGCTGGTGGGTTGCATCATGCAAAGAAGAGCGAAGCCAGTGGTTTTTGCTACGTCAACGGTAAACCACAAATGTTCCCCATGGATGTCACGTCGATTGACTTGACCACGCAGACATCGTCCTTGGCATATTAGAACTGCTTCGGTCAGTCTACTCATACTTCTTGATACAACCCGAAGAAACCTGTTATGTTAGGTATCATACGCGCGTGCTCTACATTGACATTGATGTGCATCACGGTGATGGTGTAGAAGAAGCATTTTACACCACTGATCGTGTCATGACGGTTAGTTTTCACAAGTACGGCGAATATTTCCCCGGAACCGGTGAACTGCGTGTAAGTATCCCTCTTCTTGCGAATACAACTATAAAATTCCTATGAACCATACAGGATGTAGGCATCAGCAAGGGAAAATATTACGCTCTCAACTTTCCATTGCGAGACGGGATCTCAGACGAGAACTATAAATCTGTCTTTGAGCCGGTAAGCAAGGCTGTAGAACAGTAGCCAGTATTGCTTGACATTTGTTAATGCAGATAATACGACAAGTAATGGAATCATATAATCCTTCCGCCATCGTTCTGCAATGCGGCACGGATTCATTATCCGGGGACAAGCTCGGATGTCTCAATCTTTCTATGAGAGGCACGTTCCCAAAATGCCGCATACATAAGAAACTAAGCATCCGTTAGGGCACGCAAATTGCGTCAAGTTTGTTAAATCATTCAACAAGCCGCTACTACTTCTTGGTGGAGGGGGATATACAATGCGAAACGTCAGTCGTGCGTGGGCATTTGAGACGGGATTGGCTGCTGGGGTTGAGCTCGGACCTGGTAGGAAACGACGCACTGAATTCGATTCAAAGTGGCTGACGATGATTCGGAAAGAAATACCGGTCAACGAGTACTATGAATATTTTGGACCAGACTATGAACTAGATGTGAAGGCGTCAAATACCGAGGACATGAACACTCCGGAGTACTTGGAACGGGTGAAGAATATTGTGATGGAGAACTTGCGCAAATTGAAAGGTCCCCCGAGTGTGCAGATGACAGGTATGGAGCAAGCTCTTGTGATCTTCGCGTCTGAGTTGTCCTCGTCAGACATCCCAAAGACATTCATGGACGATATGGTGGATGACATGAATCAAGACGAAGACCTTATACCACCTGACAGCCGGAGACATCGGCGTTTACTCGATTCGCGTGTTCAGGCGGATGGCGAACTCTCGGATTCTGATGATGAAGGAGAGGGCGGTAGAAGGGATTACGCAAACCACAAAGATCGGGGGCTCGAGAGTAGAAGTCACTCTAGTGAAGCCGAAAGTGGGGAAATGAGGAGATTTGGAATTGGTGGTGGGATTCTGAGCACTGGTGCTGCTGGCACGACGCATGGAGCTGGACCAAGCGGCCACACTACGCTGATTTCGCAAACACTCAAAACGCCACTCGCGATGGATACCGACGACGCATCGTCGGCGGTTGACAGTGGAGTGACGACAAAGGAACCTGGTACTAATGGAAACAAAACCCCGGAGATATCAAAGGACGATATGGCAGTAGATGACAACTCTACGGAGGAGTAGTTGTGTAAACATTTGTCATCAGAATCTTACAAGTCGAGTCGTCTTGTACAGAAACATGCATCATGCAAAGAGCTGAAGCCCTGTCGCCTGAAGATGCGAAACACTTTGAGCTCAATCGACTCAGAGGTACATACGAGCTAATTTACGCAGCTTTATCAAACTAACATTTTGACTAGCGAAAGCCAGACAAAGGCGCCAGGACGAAGAGGCCGCTTCGTCGTCCGTCCCAAATGCGAACCAGAAGCGACCTCTTGAGGGAACATCTAAGCCGCTGAAACGCGATTCGCGCCTTGGGTCCTACTTTGAGTATGATCTGTCCAAGATGGTCAACTCCAGGGGAGGCTTCCTGGTTGACGACGGCAAGGAGGTAGACGAAGATCGTCGCGCCAAGGAACGTGAAAGAGAGAGGCAACGAGCCATGCAAAACGTTGAACCCCGTGAGTCTACTTGGCGTGGTTGACAGGACCTTTCCCCGACCGTCTACAGCAATGTATCTCGACGCATCTCTCAATCCGAAATGCAAAGAGTGCACCACGCTCGACATTGATGTTACGTTCAAGAAGATATTCAGCTGTCCGGTTTGCAACAAGTGCAAGGATCAGTACCCGGAAAAGTACAGTCTGTTGACAAAGACCGAGTGCAAGGAGGTGGGTTTCTCATTATAGT
>JBBPOH010000636.1:0-11665 GCA_038091335.1 Phylloporus arenicola | reverse complement strand
TGCTGCATCATCATCAGAGATATCCAGGACACTTTCATCACCACTTTCATGAGCTTCTAAAGCAGGAATTGTATCAGGCTCATACTCAGAACCAGATGGGGAACTGATATCAATGATGGAACCATAGTAATCCTTCCGCAAGGGCTTCTTCGTGATAGCAACCTCAGGCTTTGATTGTCACTTGCTTTTAATGGCACTGACATCCTCGACGTTTGCAGAGTCAGGCACAGGATTGGGGCAGGGTCGGAGGGTTCAGGATGACGGATGAACCTCAATGACATTGTCCAAGTTGCTGCAATTGGGAGATGGAGCACCACGCAAGGGTTTCTTCCCCTTGTCACGTTTACAAATCCGTGTAGCACCAACATTCTCCTTGCATGGTAAGCCCTTCCGATTGATTGTAAGATTTGCGAACATGCGGCGAGCAGACACATGTGGGGAGTCATAAGATGGTGCCACACAGGGAATCACTGGCCTGTGAGATTCTATCAACTCTGAAAAATTACAAGATCAGCGTCATAGCCTCCAGAATTAGTATAGCAACTCACCTTTCATGTTGGCACTAACTTCCTTGAAATGAAGCCCTTCCTTCGATGTGTTGTTGAGAGCCCCAAGGAGGCTAGAACATTCAGTGAGTGTAAGATCCGAGATCCCCTTCGAGCTGCCCTTGGGACGAGGGTGACGGTCCTCGCCCAGCAAGAGGACATTATCTGGCCAGCCATAGCAAACGACCCCACTCTTCACAAGCTTCAAAGGGAAATTTTTCCAAGGAAAGAGCTTTCCAGACACCCATTTACATCCCAATTTTGCTACAAACAACATATAAGTATGTGCAGGCGCACAATTGACTTGAGCTTACTGAGAGCACTGACAAGCTGGCTTCTGACCTGCACATGATCTTCATGCTCATCATGTTCTCCATCGACACGGCTACGTTCGTCATCGCCATTCCTCTTCAGGGAAGCCTCTTGAATATCATCAGCATCAAATGCATCTGACACAGTGCGAAGGGACACCCTGTTGCTATATTAATGTTAGTTAATGTGTTATAACGAGTTGGAATTACTCACAAAATGTGTGCCTTGAAATGGCCAATGATCTCATCTATGTCAGTGCGACATCGCTTGGTGAAGAACTATGAGACTATTTTATAAAAAAAGAAAACAAACATCAAAAAATTACTTACCCCCTCAGCACCCTCAGTGGTGAATGCCCGCCCGAGAGAAATATCCTGGTTGACGACGCTGCCGCCCATAACAAAAGCAACTTCAAACGCATGACTTTTTGCCATTGTAGAACACTAGGTTTGTGTTAGAACTTCCTAGTGGTGGCATTCCAAGGCACAAACTCTAACTGACTTGTTGCTCGAGTTTCTTCGCCAGCTTGGAAAATAGCTGCACACATTGTGCAATGGTCTTGTCTGCATCACCTAACGCTTGCGCTTCGTGCCATGTGGCAAGAATTTCTTGATAAGTATCAGGATACTTCTCGCGGAAAAGCTTGTAACATTTCGCCATTTTGTCAGCTTGATATAATGTTAATGATGATCGTGTGGTGATATTGACCTCGACTTACTTGGCGTCACTGTGACAATATCTGCTTCACCCAGTCGGGCAAGTTCTTGAGCTTTGTGCGCCATGTGGTAGGTCTGGTATATGTTCCAATGGTTTCCTATGCTCAAGTGCACATATAGTTTTGCAAAGCAAGAGACTACCTGGGGGATCGGCATCACAACTTGAGCAGCTAGCTCAGCAAAGAGTTGATGAAATATATCAAAGCCCTCGTTGAGAGCGACGGTAGCAGAAGCTGGAGTTCTGCCACCAATACTGAGCAAACCCTCTTTATGATCTGCTGGACCATCAAAAACATCATACTCGTCGTCGGCCTCATGAAAAAGCACCTGAGGCTCTGCGCCCAATGAGTGTGGGTGACTTTGGATAGACGTCTCCATTGTCTCCCAACACTGTGATACTTGTAAACACGGGAAGTTCACCAGGAGGGATGGGACGTGGAGTGCTATCAAGTGTATTGTCAACATTGTCCGCAATCTGTACTAAGCCAGACAGGCCAGGAGAAGGCGTTTTGGGGCCCTGTCAATCCATTGCTTGACCCATGTTTTTGGTGGGCAGTACTGCCATTTTCACTTTCACTTAGTTTATATGTATGTTAAAGAGATATTCCTTGCCCAATAAATATCAACATACCATCTTTTGCACCTGCTGCGGAAGAAGACTTTAGGGCAGCAGAGACGGGCTTTGTTGCAACAGATAGCGGCTTTGCAGCAGTGGCTGCGGGCTGCATGGCTGCAGGTCCATGTTTCGCGATGGCAGGGGGTGGGTGAACATCTAGGAAAATAGTTAGTGAAATTTGCGGAGTCAGCAACGGTGAAAAAAAATTACCAGAGTGGCTGTCCCGCGTCCTGTCCATAGATGGAGGGAAAGGTGAATTCAAGTTGTTGAATAAGAGGCTTGCAGGATGCACTTGAGCGGGTCCATCTTCGGCATGACATGAATCAGCATCTTTGCTGTGAAGCAAGAGACCACAACGGGCTTGAGCCTTGCGGACAAGGCCCAAATCTTTCACAGTGGCCTTCACATTTGTCCACAAACACATCGGGGTTTGTTTGGGTGGGGGGGAGGGATTTCGACGGCCACCGCCAAATTGTTCGTGCAGTGTTTCTCCAGAAGATGGCAAGATAGAGTGGCAAGGACAGCTCGTCTCAAGGAGAGGCTTGTTCCCGGACATCTGTAGAGCACATTACCACATAAAATGACATTGAACAATGCACAAACCTCTTTCAGGACAATAGCTGGTAAGGTAAAAATGTTGAGGGTTGGGAGACGAAAAACAAATTTTCATGCGCGATCAGCGGGGGGGGCCGATATACAAAGGCCAGATAGCCTGTATGACAATGAATGTTCAATGGAAGCAGGTCAAACAATGATCTTGAAATCTTGATCTGACTTACCTGGTAGACCACGATTGGAAGTCTGGAGGATTGTGAAAGAAACATAACGTTGAACATTTTTCCTCCGTCCGAGCATAATGGCACCCTGTCCCAGAGCAATGTTCCCTAAAGAGTTTGAAGGTGGTCAGAAATCTTGATCTGACTTACCTGGTAGACAGTGAGCAGAAGTCTGGAGGATCATGAAAGAAACATAATGTTGAACACCTTTCCTCCATCCGAATATAACGGCTCCCTGTCCTGGAGCAAATGTTTATGTTAGCGGTGAGCATCTTGAGAGGGTCATGGATTCGCTGAAGAGTTAGGATAAATTCATACTTACAGCTGCCTACCAAAGAGTTTGAAGGTGGTCAAGCTGAATTTCCGCAGCAGGGCAAGAACAATTGTATGCTGTGTTGAGTGAGGGTATGAGAAAGAAGATGACAGTTATGGCACCAGCCTACAGTCACGCCTAACAAGCCTGACAAGTTGACTGTGATTGAACATATCATAAAAACAAGACTCTGGAAGCTAAACTACGCTATCAAATCATAGAGATACATCGCCTCTGCGAATGCCATCCCAGACCCTCCAAGCATGAGCCCAAATTGATGCTTCGAGTGGGAGTTTTTCCATGCATCGATGATGGCATCAATAGCATCATCAGTATAACCATGGGCAATGAGATATCCAGCAGTGTGTTCGCCTAAAATCTGAGCACAAAGAGTAGAACTGTGAGGGGCGAAAGAGTGATGGTGGCTCTTAATAATCCTGCACAGGGTGCGAACATGGACAAAGATCAAGGGTGATGGGGAGCCCTGTGGGTACCAGCCAGGTGTGCTTGCCAGTGTAAGAGTTGTTCTAGCTGAGCTGTATCTTGGAGGCGATAAAGCTGAGGTTCTGTCAGAAAAAATAGGTAAACTGTTGATCAAATACACACTAGGTTGCAATATTCCACTACTGCTGGTACCAGCCTTGGACTCGCTGGATGTGTCGGCGATGCCCTCGCGATGGATTGGGTCCATCGAGAGAGGGGGTGAGCTCGCACAAAACCCACGCTGGAAAGTTTCCCGTAATAACAGCATATCATATGTCTCTGTCTGAAATGAATAGATCAGTAGCTTTCGTTATCAGTAAGCAGAATACCAATGTACCATCTGCAAGTTCCGCAGATGTCATCATTGGAGGCATGCGTGCCTCATCACCTTTGACAACCAGGAAAGCCAGGGCTTCCCAAAAAGAGCATGTATGCTTCCGGCGAGGGTTTGAAAAGGAACCCTCTGAACTAATGGTGTTTGCTCTGGTCTCTCGATGAACATAGTCTGGACTCTATAATGTAAGGCCAACTACTTACTTTGTTCGATGAATCCCAGGTGGCACACCGACGGTCACAGCGAAAAAGTCTTGGGTGTCGTGAAGGAAAAGATTCTGGACCACGGTGGACTGTTCAAACATGGTCAAGATCTCCGTGGGGCTGGCTTCATTGGGAATAGAGAAGAGAGAGGGTTGCAGGGCTGCGTGAATGAGTTTTGCCTTGGTGAACGAGAGGCACTGGATGGCAATTGGCAATGAGGGAGTAGCACGGCCACATGAGATGGGAGGGCTGGAATGTCATTGAGTACCGCAGTGGGAGAGGTTACTGATCTGAAAGTACAACTTACTATTTTCCATATATGCCAGGCTTAGCACCTCCAACCACCAACCAGACGTAGTTAGCCTCAGTGGAAGCCTTCAACATGATTGTAAGATCGCAGTTTATACGCATTGTCACTGTTGCTGAGTCTTATATAGTAGACTCACCAGTCCCTTGTCGGCGAGAACTTCCACATCAATCCAATGCGTCTTCAGACTGTTCGTCCCTCAATCGCCTATTCGGTGTCAGAGGCACACACAGAACCTTTATGACGTGGCGAATGGCGATCAATCATAGAAAACAGGGGCAGGAGGCATGTACATTACGTAGCAAGCAGAATTTGCAGAACAAGAGTATGGAGATGGCGACAGAAAAGAGGCATCACACGTTGCGTTAAACTGGTAACAGTATATTCCCTCAAGACCGCAGTCATTTGGGTGAGGACCCATAGCCCACAATTGATGTTGTTAGTTTGGAGAGGCTCAAGCTAGAGGTTACGAATAAGAACAGTTGCGTCAATAGTTCCAGAGAACTCACCAAAATTGGGCAGGCTGTTCAATTTCCGACATCGCAGCGAGGTGTGCCATGCTTCGTCGAGGCAATAAGTGAGAGTTGTGTCACAAGTTTCAGGATATCCTAGAGGTCAGAGTAGTCTCTTGATTCAAACATCCAAGCGGCCGACTTACGGAAATGTCCTTCTTCCAAGGGCTTTGCTCCGCAAAGCTATCAAACAAGAATATCTGATGTGTGGCAACATTGATAGTACACATGACCCAGTGGCCAGGGTGGTGGATGGGCAATATCCAGACAGATTTCTCCCAATACCGTGACCTCTTCATATTGCGCCAGAGGGTGTCATCGGTTGTGTTGTACTTGATACATGGAAGATCATGTGTTGAGAGGATTGCAATTGAACTCGATAGTGGAGATACATACTCTGAATGGAGAAGTGTGGCACAGCCATTCACACACGTATCATTGAGGAGGGCTGTATCGGAACCTAAAATCTCGATGTCCTTAACTTCAAATACCAATTGTGGGAAACCGTCAGTAATAGGTCATGTTCGTTCAACAACATCATTGGTGATAGATGGGGTGCCGCCAGATATATTGAGAGAGTCGACTTTCATATCCTAGAGAATATGTGAGCCTGAATGTATGGATACGAGGGGAAGTCTGTACTGATGGGAGCTGCCACTCTATCTTCACCATTGGCATCACGTCATCTTTGGGGACTTTGTCCTCATCATCATTGCCAGTGAGTATATCTCTAAGGAGCACCTGCTCCAGATCAAGTTCAGGTTCAGGGTTGAAAGCATATTCTATGTGAGATGATTCATGTCCGTCGTCTTCATCATCTGGATTTCCCAAAAGAACTTCGCAAGTGACTGGCTGCACCCAATGAAGCTCTGCGGTGGAGGGAATACCACAGAGAATATCAGCTAGCTAGACAGCCTCCTTCACTTGACTTTCATAGCGTAATGAGGACGAGGGTAGTCAGCCACTGGTTCTGCAGCTCAAGCAGAGCCTCCCGGCAATGTTCAAGAACCAAACAGAAGAGGGAGTCTAGAACTTCATCAGAGGGAGTCTGACAAATACAGAAGGATTACTTACTTTTGGGGTTGCGCAATGCGAGTTCAATCGAACAAAGTTCAAGGCCAAACCATCGGCACATGTTGTCTGCTTTGACGCCAAGACGCCGCTGTTCCTCGAGGCAACAATCATGTTTCAAGAGTCCACGGATTCCGTCTCGTACGTCACTGTCTTCAAGCCATTGAGGGACTTCCCCCTCTGAAGGTGAAGCAACACTAGGAAATGACCCGGGTAAGGAGTCGTCTAATGCGCTCAGAAGAGAGAAAGCAAAGCAACTAAAGAACAGACCCAGGTTAGGAGTCCACTTAAGTCACTTGCAAGAGGGAGAGTGGGTCTCGTAACTCTTAGTGGGGAAAACCAAGAGAACTTGACTGGAGTTCTCTGGTCAGCTCTTGGGCCTTTATATACTACTCAACTATGTACATCTGTTTGTACTGGATCTGCCAATATAATCTATGTAAGGGAATGCCCTTGACCCTAGTGAGTCAAGGTGAGTCAGAATGGAGTCATTGAGGCTATGTGCACTGGTGTGCATAGGGCAGAAATGAATGGCATGAGGGTGTGGCAGAACAGCCTCAAGATAAGGACAGCCTCAAGCGGGAATTAAAGAGGTGAGGCGTGATAGCAAGAATAGACAACACAGCACTGAAGTGAAATGGAAGTGAAGGCTGTGGTGGTGATATGGCAGATGAGATCTGGTGAGAACATTTAATGAGTCAGAGTGACTCGAGATGACTGGGTATGACTCGTATGCAATGAGTCATCAAGGAATCAAAAGAATGATGACTTAGTGTATTAAAGGCTTGAAAGATTATCTGATAAGATGAAATAAGATAAGATCAATGGGTCAAAATTGAATGTTCGTAACAGAAGGAGTGATCCAAACATCTTCACAAAATGATTGGTCATTTCGTAGGTCTGCGAGTTTGGTCGGGAGCAGTGTGGGAAGAGGGATTGAGTAGGCAGGATCATATAACTCATCCAGTTGCTAACAATATCTGTTGTACTTCTTGATGGTGGCCATAAGGGCTGGTTGGCGTTTGGATATAGCTTTCCTTGTTTGCTGGTGAAGCTTTGTTCCTGTCAAGAGAATGTAAAGGAATGTAGCCATCAGACATGCATCTTACCCAATGCCTTGTCCTTGCCTCCCACCACACAATTGAGCTTGTCCCACTCAAAGAAGCTGCCAATTGCCCTCTTTTGGATGTTGATTTTCAAATCACGCGCCATTAGGAGGATCTGCACAAACTCTAATTTGACTCCTTCCAATTCTGGAAACTTCTCATGAATGTTTAGTGAAGTGTACAGTGCCCCGACCTTCTCTAGAAGCCTGTCGTGACTGCGCTCCATGCTATCCATAAGAGCGAGCGTGTCCGGTGACACGAATGTTTTGATGGTTGTCCTGGCAGTTTGAAGGGCACGCTCAGCCGAATCCAGATTGGCCTGTAGTGCCAGAACACTATCAAGTTCTTTTTTGAGTCTCGTGGGTGCATCTCGCACAGGTTTAGTTCTGGAAGGTGCACAATCAAGGAGGAAACTCACAGGCACGAATTGAGAGCTGGGCAGTATGCTGATGTGCCCACTGCTTCCAAAGTTCATCAACCGAGACATCACAATTATCAATGATGTTCTGAGCCTCATTGCCCTGTTCACTAATACCTTTCTTCATACACCATTTCAGCCAAGATCCCAAGTCTCGGCGCATCTCAGCCCTAACAGAAGCTGCCTGGCGGTCGATAAGCCACAAGCGTCATTGGCGCTATCACAGGTCAGGCTCTGAATGACACAAAACGCAATGTATTTACTGATGATGATCTCTCTATGCCAATCAACTTGACGAATCACGACCACTCTGTTCCCTCCCCATCTGAAAGTCCAAGGCCAATCGTGAGGCGTGGGTTATAGACCAACTGACATGCCCATTCATGCCCGTATGCATGCATAGCAGTTGTGGCAAATCAGATGCAGGAGGTGATGCCTGAAGGAAGTAGGTCGTACTAGGATTGTCAGCATAATGTGTCTAGATGACATATTGTACATACCTGTTCGAGAGAACGTTGCATGACACATCCAACGTCATACAAGATGCAAATGGTTGCATGAGGGGGCAGAAGGCTGAATAGGTGCTCAATTAGGGAAACACAGTACTTCTGTTGTTCTCCGGGTGTATCAATGTTCACAAAAAAAGCAGGATATCATAACGGCAGACCAGGCACATGAGGCCGGTGTCATCAAAGCCCTCCATGGATGCCTTCTGTTTCTTCCCATCAGCGGCCTCATAAGATGTTTTGCACTGATCAATTGCCTCATCAGGTATAATCGTTTTACGTGTTTTGTGGGGACCTTTGTGTGCCCTAGAAATTTGGTTGCCAACATCATCAACTTGGGACTTTGGGAGGATATATGCAGGAGTGTGAATTGGTGTGCAATCCCCGGCAGAACGTCTGTGCCAATGAGGGAAATTGCCATCCATAGTGACATGGATATCTGCGCCGTTATCTAGAGGGCGACCAAATGTACTTCCGCCAAAGCATGTGGGGCAACGCTGCACAAGCAATGACGCACAAGATGTCGAGGAGGGCTGGGAGGGGTCTAGAGGTAGGGCATCAGGAAGCGATTCATTGGGGAGGTTCAAAGACAACCGAGTAGTGGTGATATGAGTGCGACAAAGTGTTACCGCAGATTCTACACGGCGCTCAACTTCAACTTGTAAAACATCATACCATTGAACTGCCTGTGCAAGGCTGCAGCGGAAAGGATCTTGTACGGTAGCACCCTGTGTAGTGACTGTTGAGCCAATTCAATGCATTATGTTTGCTAGACCTACCTGTCATCCTGTCATTCGGAAGCCTCTACGGGTATAATGTGTATTTAACACAGTTGCTAAGGCATGGATTGCATCACATGAACGTTCAAAGAGTGCTTTGTAGAATGCAAGAAGCTCGATGGAAACAGCCATACAAGGCTGAGATGGAGCGGTTGGAAAGAGGCCATGATAGACGAGTACCTGCAGGAGCGTTGAGCACTTGCATGATAGCACGGTCGTGGTACAAAGTCTGTAATACATCAAGATAGGTCCTGCTCAAGTTGATGAACGATGTACGGTTAAAGTAAAGTGTGATAAGTGCAGTCTTTCTAGGCATACAGTTTCCATTGCAATGTGAGATCAAAAGCGATGGGGTTTGCGCAGGCTTGCCTAGAGTTCAGGAAAAGTATTGCAGATAGGTTTCGACAATAGTGGGAATAATAGCCTTCCATGAATCGGAACGCCGTGATGGAGTCTTTGCTGTGGGAGTTGGCAATGGCGGCAAATCCTCCTCAAAGAACTGTGGTAGGTCAGATGTCATTTCGTCTACGAGATCAGAGTTTGCAATGGATGAGGCCGGAGGCTCAATAGGTTGATCGTCCTTCAGCAACTCCTCAAGTCGCCCAATGAGTCACTGATGCTTTGAAGCGCGGCCTGGAATTGTAACATATGTTTGTGTTTTTCTAGGGTCTTTTGACTTGCGAGGCGAAGTGTAGTGTTGCCCGAGTCCCTTGCTCTTGCTGGGAAGTGCGGTGTGAGCAGCGGAGAGTCCTGAAGTGGGCATAGTAAGAGGGTCATGAGAGGTTTACACAAGTGTACCAAGCTTATATTCGATCCGCTGAGCCTCTGCATGCTGCAGCACAAGGTTTCCAGTGGTGGATTGCAAGTCCCAGCCCGGAGCAGTAATTACTAATCAAACACCACCAGAATATCCCAACGCAGAGGGAACCCCTCTAAGGCCAGTTTCTTCTCGCCAAGAAACCCCCCCTGAAAGGTCACTAAAAGGTCTGAAAAGTAGTGCCTGAGGTGAGATATATTCTCACTTTTATTGATGATCAAACAGGGTATGCTCTGTTGTCTTTCTTGCAGGTCAAGTCAGACACTTTGAAACACTTCCAAAACATGGTTTCTTGGGCTGAGACCTTTACTGGTCACAAATTAACCTCTGTCCGTTCAGACCATGGAGGAGAGTTCATGGGTCATGAATTTCAATTGTTCCTCACTTCCCAAGGCATGACTCATCAAACCTCTGTTCCCCACATGCCTCAGCAGAATGGTCGTGCTGAGAGATTTAATAGAACCATATTGGAAAAGGCAGAGTCCATGTGCCATCATGTCTGCCTTCCCAAAGCATTCTGGCAGGATGCTGTGGAGACATCTGTTCACATTTATAACAAACAACCCATGCAACGTCACGTGTGGAAAACCCCTATTGAGTTATTCAAGGGAGATGGCAAGAAACCAGATGCTTCTTACTTCTGAGTATTTGGAACTTGTGCCTATGTCTATATTCCTCCGGAACAACGGCCGGACAAACTGTCTCCCAAATCTGAGGAAATGACATTTATTGGATATGAACTGAACACGAAAGGATGGTGCTTTTGGTCAAAAGCTAAGCATCAAGTTGTGATTGCTATTAATGCTACATTTGATGAAAACTACTTTCTGCACTGTTCCAGAAGTCAAGAAGACGGACCTGCCCCTATTCCTATTCTAGATGATCAACCTGATAGTGAATCAGAGAAATCCCGATCTAAATCTCCGGATCGAGAACATCAACTTCAAATCCCTATTCCTAGAGGAGATTCACCTCCACCAAGAAATCTTCCTGGTAGCGATCATGGTAGTGCATGGTCACCTCCTCAATCTCTATCTCCTCCACAGAGACCTTCATCACCTTTGTTCTCAGAAGATTCTTCCCTAGAGTTACCATCACCAGCTAAGCCTGGTGTTAAATGAGATCGCCCTGACTCTGGTTATCGTGCTAAATGCGAAGATTCGCATCAGCACAAACGATATCTCATATCTGACTCTCCACCTACATCTTCCGATGAAAATTGAGAATGGTTAATACCAGATGATGCTACATGTAACTGGTTACCACCTAGACAATTGTCTAGAGAACCATTGGTGGAATTCAGAGCTAGACCTCATCAATACTGTCCTATGTTAGACAAGAGGTCAAATGTTCGTGAACCAGTGGAACAACGCAGATCTAATCGCATTCCATGACCAAGGTTCATTTCTGACAATGCTTATGGTCGCAAACCACCAGCACAAGTCAAAAGAGATATCGGACTAGGACTTGATCCTATTCAGGAGGAGGAAGAAGATCAGATGGAAACTGATCAAGAACAAATTCCTACCAATCAATAGGATGATGATTTGAACGACATGTATAGCAATGCATGGTATTGTCATCATCTGTGAAGCAACACTAGGAGATGACCCGGATAATGAGTCGTCTAATGTGCTCAGAAGAGAGAAAGCAAAGCAACTAAGAACAGACCCAGGTTAGGAGTCCACTTAAGTCACTTGCAAGAGGGAGAGTGGGTCTCGTAACTCTTAGTGGGGAAAACCAAGAGAACTTGACTGGAGTTCTCTGGTCGGCTCTTGGGCCTTTATATACTACTCAACTATGTACATCTGTTTGTACCGGATCTACCGATATAATCTATGTAAGGGAATG
>JBBPOH010000635.1:0-11666 GCA_038091335.1 Phylloporus arenicola | reverse complement strand
AGAAAGTCAAGCCGAAGGAATTCAACGATGCTCTCGCTGATGACGATTCTACGGATATGGAGCTGGAGGGTAATCTGCTCGACTTTCGGCGTACTGTTTCCACACCCGCTGAGTCAAGTTCCTCGCATAAGAACACGCTGCCGAAGTCTCGCACAATGGTTCCCAAGAAACGCAAATCATCGACAGCACGAAAAAAGGGCCCATCGACAAACCCTCCGTCTCGGCAAGTTGATATCGACATGGTGATGGATCAGGACGTGTATTGTGCCGACGAAGCTACCACCCACGGACTCTCGCCAGTCACCGCAACTCGTTCTTCTGGTGTCACGAACAACAGACAATCTCCCAAACACATTTGCGACGATGTGATTGAAATCACTTCTTCGTCTCCGTCCCGTTCGACTTCCCCTCTGCAACTTTCTGCTTCCGCCGTCATGCTCGCCGATTGTGTAGATGCATCCAAACGCAAGGGTAAAGAAAGATCGTTTGACCTTAACTTTACGCCTCCACCGACAATGGATTCTGTTCCCGAAAGTGCTAATGATCAAGACATTGCTTGGCTTTTGGACGGAGACGAGGATCCAGATATACAATTTATCAGTTCCTCACCTGCCGTTTCAAAGACGAAAGACATTACGCCACGCTCGCTGCGCTTCATGGATGACAGTGTTGTGGAAGTATATGACAGTATCATTGAAGAGGTCAAAGCGAAGCCTATGGCCCGGCAGACGACGGAGTCGCCCTTCAAACATAGGCCAGCTGCTACTCCGCCCCGTGTAACGCGCACTTCACCCGACCCAACCCCCGATATTCCCGTACGCCCAGCTCGTAGGCGGCGAATAGTCGGGACAGAAATGTCGCAGATTACGGACCCGCAGTCACCTCCCCGATTAGGCCGATTGAGGCGAAACGATACGGAAATCATTTCAAGGCAATCCACACCTCCGTTGCAGCCAAAAAGGATTGGGCGTAGGCCCCCGATCTCTATCCGGCATAATCCGTTGATGGATGGCGAAGCGGCGCATTCGGGGGACGAAGAAAGTGCAGGATCCTCTCATTCGGAAGACGACGTGGAGAACGAATTTGACAGGCAGTTCCTGAAAGATATCCCTGATACGCAGGTCTCGCCTTCGTACGACCAGAGTCTCGTCTATCGACAAAGTCTCTTCACACAAGCCCAAGAACACGGGCCATTCTTTGCGAACAGGCCTGGTAGAGGGGGGTTCGTTGCCACAAAGGAGCACTCACGCAGGCGTCCCATGATTTCGAGCTCACCGCCCCGCGAAGACTCCGAGCCAGATGAGTATGTGTTTGGAAGTTTCGTGGTAGCAGATGACGCAGACCTCTCGTTTGAGTGAGATTATTTTTCAACTTATAATGCCCTACGTAGCTCGAAATAATGTGTATCGAAGTACTTAGCTCTGCTTGAAGCCAGAATAACCTTTGTACCTTTGCTGAGCTAACACAAGTATCAGCGACTTGAAGTCATCGTTCAACTCTTGCAAACGCCGACTCAAAAAGCTCATGGATGCTTTCCAGCTACTGTCTCGCGGTGGTATGCGTTTCGACAAAAACCGTTTCAAATCCGACGTACAGCTGTTCACAGTATGTGATCGATATAGTCAGTACAGTGCCAGTTGGTTTTCTTATGTCCATTGCAACCAGAACTCCACCGCGAAGCCTGAAGAATCGTTGAATGTGTCGGTATCCCAAGACTCGAAGCTTCCTCCGGAGTTGGACTTCTTCAAATATGCACAAGGAGGACGAGCAAAACGGAAAGCAGGGAACACCGACCCCACCACGTCAAGTGCATCCCTCCAACCTGAGTCCAAGAAGCGAAAAGTAGACCATGAGGCGGAGGCTCTCAATGACGATGCGGACGATGAACCTGAACGAGCAGGAGTTCGCGTGACGGCCAAAGGCTCCGACGTTCCACCTCCGATTCACGTCTTCGATGACTTGCTAGACCGGTACAAGATCACTCGCCGCCTATTGTCAAACCTTTGTGATAACCATTTCAAGTACCCGACTGGGGTACAGGCGCATGGGATTCCGATTTTACTAGAGGTGAGTCCGCGAGCTGCACGCATCGTTTTTGAACCTGGCCTCTAACCTCAATAGCATCGTGATCTCGCTGCCATATCCCCTACTGGTACCGGAAAGACGCTTTCCTATCTACTTCCAATAATGTCGTCGCTGGGGGCACCCATCTCAAGTCTGAAGGACACGCAAGGAAGTGGTGTTCGTGCCATCGTACTTGCCCCAACCCGTGAACTGGCGCATCAAATCCATAATGAATGCTTGAAGTTAGCAGTAGGACGCAAGTGGCGAATAGTGTTGTTCAACAAAGCTACGGCGAGTACTCTCCGGGACAAGAATGTTCGAGATAAAGTCGGTGCGTTGTTCCGCCCATCTGTTATGTTATTGCATGTTAAGAAATCTCGAGATATCATCATAAGCACTCCTTTGCGACTAGTTGCTTCGATTCAGGAGGGCAACATTGATTTGAACAAGTTCGTAACATCGTTTTGTGACAATTTGTGCTTCATTGCAATTTAGTGTCCGTCATCTCGTCTTAGATGAAGCAGACCGACTCCTGGATAGTGAATTTTTGGCACAAGTCCAAGAGGTAGTCGGTGCTTGTACTCATCCTGAAATTCAAAAGGCAGTGTTCTCTGCGACACTTCCCGCTGGAGTCGAGCAACTAGCCATGGGAATCCTACGAAATCCAATACGTATCGTCGTCGGTCTCAAGTCAGTACAGACGCGCGATCATGGTTGAAGCATCTGACATCTTTGCTAGGGATACCCCGCTACCACTTATCAGGCAGACTCTCACATATGTTGCCGATGATGCTTCAAAGCTGCCGAGTCTTTTGACGTATTTCGCTCAGCCTTACAACCCCCCATTACTTATCTTTACATCTACTCAGCCTCGGGCTACATCACTAGCGGAGGAGTTGACCCTCAATGGGATACAAAACGTTGACTGTTTACATGCAGGCATGACCAAGAAGGAGCGTGACGATGCTGTAAGCCGTATGCGCCGCGGTGAAAGCTGGGTGATGGTGAGCACGGAGGTGATGGCGCGAGGCATGGATTTCAAAGGTGTAAGAGAGGTGATCAACTATGACTTTCCGACGAGTGTCCAGAGTTACATCCATCGGATTGGTGCGTGGCTGGCGATCCGCAGCTTGAGTTGGCTGATGCTTTCTAGGTCGCACTGGGAGGGCTGGCCGCGGCGGTAAGGCCATAACGTACTTTACAGACGAGGATGCTCCATATCTAAAATCGTACGTCACCTCGATATCGTTGCGAGGACATGACCTAAGGGATGAATCCGAGGATTGCCAATGTTCTGCTTCAGTCAGGCTCGACTGTGCCTGATTGGATCCTCAAGCTTCCAAAGCCGTCCAGGCTGAAGAAAAAGCAGATGGGAAAGATCAAGCGTGCAGATACTGTCAATGCCGCTCGCAAGATTGGTCGCAACGATGTGATCAAAAAAAGGTGAGCCATTGTGGGTTTGACTAACGATCGTTTGCGATTGACGGCGTACGCAGAGACATGATTGCTGGATCGAAGAGGCGGAAGGCAAAATCGCTGCAGGTACAAGAAGTAAATGGAGGATGCTCCGTACATACTTAAAGGGATGCCGTAGTCAAACACCTATAAGGAGGTATCATTCACGATCTTTTGGCGATGGTGACGATAAGTCAACGTCACCATCGCCAAGAAATTGTGAAATCCGCCTTTTACAGATGGGCCTCGAGGAGATCCACGGACCGATTTGGTCAGGAGGGCCTCGTTGCAACCTCAAGGCTGCCTCGAGGTGACGATGTGAAGAGTTGGGGGGGCCCTTGCAGAACAGCCCGTTTGCGGGGCCTCAGCTCAAAAAGGGGTCCCGCTTCGCAATATACCAGACAGACTCGAACTCGCTCTCATACAATTAATTCAATCACTCCTCGACTTATCATCCGCAATGACTCCTTCTCGTCACATGCGCAAGTCCCGCAGGCTCTCCCACAAGTCTCCAATGGAGCGTACGTGCAATCTGGTTGATTCTTGCCACCTCATCTTAAACACTTTCCTCTTTTGGACACAGTCGCAGATTACGACTGGCTGGGAGCCGCTTCGCTTCAGCTGTTGCACAGTGGCTCCGATGTCGAGGCCACTCCCTCCGCTACCCATTTGGCCCCGCCATCTCCCTCCTCTTGTACCACGATCTCCTCCGAATCCCCTCCAGCCATTCTAACCCATCTCCCTTTCACCCCCGGTTCCTCCCATACCCGCAACCGCAAGGAGAACCACGTACCCCGCCCTCCCAATGCCTTTATGTTATTCCGTTCCTGGCTTTGGCAAAGGAATGACCTCAAGAGCGTCGAGAGAGACAATCGCAATGTCTCCCGCATCGCTGGTCGTTACTGGAACGAGCTCTCAGAAGCCGAGCGAGCCCCCTTCCGCACCTTGGCTGAGCAAGTCAAGGAAACCCATGCCAAGATATTCCCTGATTACAGGTATTCACCCGGATCGCAAAAGAAAGCAAAGGTCTCTCAACGTCGCCCCCAACGCCACACCAACGTCGAAGTCGAAGTCGAAAAGTGCAAAAAGGTTGCCGATCTGTTACTGGAAGGTGTCACGAGCCACGATCTGGCCAAGTACCTCGTCGACGATCGCAAAAAGGTCAAGTCTGAGGAAGGGGCCACCTTCGTACATGCCACTGAGGAGAGCTCGGCCAGCGCTGCCTCACGGAATGCCCACAAGAGACCCGCAGCGTCACACGGAGAATCTCCTCCTGCTCAATCACGGTCCAAGAAGCCAAAGACAGTCGTCCCTCCACATTTGACCTCTACTTATCCTCAATACGCAGCTCCTCTCCCCATCCCTCTGATCGCCGACGAAATGACGCCAGCACCGTCGACTCACACCCCAGAGCTGACGTATCCGCCTGTTGAGGCGGAACGGTTTGTCCCCACCGACGATATACCGCATCTCTCCCTCGACAACTGGGACGAGTTGGTTAGTCATGGCGAGCTCCCCGCGCTGCCCATGCTCACATCGCCACAGCCGCTCCTGAACGAACACGACCTGTCCGCGCTCTTCCCCCCGCACTTGCTGCCCAGCGCAGGCACCGTCTTTGGCGTCAAGCCCGACGCCGCCTCGTACGTCAACTCGTGCATGCCGTACAATGCGGACGTGCTGGACCTGCCTTCTGTCTTTCCGTTTTCCGACTATGAGCCCGAGCCCTATTCGTCGATGGTTCCCCAAGCTTCGTCCGCGTTTACCGATCCCTTTGATTTCTCCACGCTGATGGACAACCACTCTGGAATCCTTGGCACCTTGGATCAGTTGTTTGGGCCAATATCGCCACTGACGCCCGTGTTCCCCTATTAAAATGTGTAGATCCATTCCATACCACTCACATCTATTATGCTAGTGATGCACATCAGGACTTGTACAACAGTTTCACTCTCGTCTTGTTCCGTGTTCCCACTGTATCTACTATATCACGAGAAAGACGGCATGTTTATGATATACGACTACAATCTTAGGATGCTATACACTATGGAGTCCGTCTCGCTCTCTTGTGCGCCTCTCGACCGTCTGCCTGAACACGTTTTGCGCCCGACGTCGACTCGACCAGCTCCTCGACGTTCACCCGGCCCGATCGCTGTTCCTCCTCGAGCCAGGCCACACACGCGTCCTTGTCGCACTCTGGGTTGTCCAGCTGCCACTCGACGACCTTGTTGAGTATCACAGCTGTCCAAGGCCCAGGTTTACCATCGAGCACAGCGATGACCTCGGTTCCCTGCCACGTGCGTGAGAAGGCGCGGAGAACAAAAAAAAAAAGAGGTGTGTGCTTACGTTGAGCAGAGGCTTCGCATCCACCGCCTTGTCTAGACCGAGTGCTTCGACGCGACTGACGAACGCGTTATAACGTCGTATGCACGCATCCGCTGCCTCGCCTGTGCAGCGTGGTCAGACTTGGTAACACGGCGGAGGACGAGACGTACCATGTCCGAGGGGGACCAGCTCGCACACCAGGGAGAAAAACAGGGACAGAGACCAGTGTGAACCAGACGTCGGTTTGTGCACCTTGCCGTTGCGGAGTAAGAGTCCTGCGAAGCGTCCTGTCATGAAACACAAAGCGCACAATGTCGACCGGTGACGTACCCATCGCGACGCGCTCCGAGGATGAAGCGGACCGGATTTCCTCGAGAGAAAGGCCCTTGAGCAGGGCAGCAGCGTCGAACAGGGTCGGAATCCCATCAAGGTAATAATTCTTGTTTCCGAGTTTCAACCCATGGCGTATCACGGCTTCGACAAGGGGGTGCACTTTTTGCTTGCGGTCGCTGTAGGTGATGCCGGCAAAAGAGAAGAGGCTGGTGCTGAGGAACAACCGTGCCCTGGTACCCCGTTCGGATAGTGCATTCGCGACCAGTGTCGGATGCGGAGGTGTCGTGTACTTGTGTGGTCCAGATGATGGTGGGAAGAGGAGGTCGTGAAGTATCGTAGATGCAGTGAGGGACAGCTCCGGCGAAGCCACAGGAGCAGAAGCATTGTCGATAATTTCAGGGGGTACGTGAAACACGGTGTGATACAAGGATAGGTCATGGATGATCCGTATGGCACGCAGTGGTTCGAGACCTTATCGGTATAAGTTCAGACGCTCAAGTGAGATATGTTGTACACAGACCTTTGACCATTTTGTCGATTTCCTCGCCAATACGCTCGCGGCTGATTTTTGAAGAGAGTGCTTCCTTGAAGAACGCGATTCAGCAAGGCACACGAAGCAAAGCGACGTCCCATTACCTGGATGCCCTGGTCGCGAGCGGCTTCCTGAAGCTCAGGAGTCATCTCGAACCCAAAGCGACTTGCGAACCTGACGCATCGGATCACTCGCAGAGGGTCATCGCGAAATGTTTGCAGCGGGGGTAGAGGCGTCCGAATGATACCACTGCGGAGATCATCCAGACCCTACAAGTAACTTGAACCCATCAGCCCCAGTGGGATGGATAGAGGGCCAAACCTCTTGCCTTGTCGGTGTAGTCCTCGACCGCGCGCGTGTGAACGTTGTAGAAGAGCGTATTGATCGTGATGTCCCTCCGCAAGGCATCCTGGAGTGGTGTCCCAAATTTCTACAGACGCGATCAACCGATGGAGGAGCAGGTTGATGAATGGGCATACGACTTCGGTTGGGATGCGACTGTGTTCGGAATATGCCTCACTCCTCAAGTTGACGAAATCCAAGTCGATGCCAAACAGCGTCGTCCTGGCTGTCTCCAAGTGTTTGGACTGGTCCGGATTACTCTCGATCTTCGTGACCTTGTGCACAGGCACATCTTTCCTCTCGGACACGAACGCGACAAAACGCTCAGCAAAAGGCACACCCATCATGTCTGCGAGACAAATGTCGACATCGTTGCATTCAAAGCTGAGTAGCTGTACATGTCCAGCATGAGCAACGCGCCCTGCCCGACAGAGCACGGATTGACCTTGTCGCGGACCCAACCGCCGTTGATCCTGCAGGCGGTGACGACGCCGTGCTCATTCTCGAGATGGCGGGTGAACTCGTCGAGCAACGTGCAGAGACTGTCCTCCGCGTCGGACAGGTCAATTCTGTCCTTGACCTTTGGCGCGATGCGCGTCGCCATGCCCCTTGTGATTGCGAGCGGAAGGCGCATTCAAGCGCCGCCTGAATTACCTCCAAATGTGGTCCTCGAGTCCATCTTGGCTTCATTCCGTCCCGACAACTGGCCTTGCATTCGCACCACCATGGGCCGCGTATTGTTGAAGGTCGTACTTGATCTCTGTCGAGTTGTGCACAGCGACTGACTCGCCCGCGGCAGGTTATCATTCTTGGCGACAGTGGGTAAGTTACCCTGTGTGCATTTCGGATTTCGCTCAGCGCGGTCCACAGCGTTGGCAAGACCTCGCTCATGAACCAATATGTAAACAAGCGGTTTAGCAACCAGTACAAGGCCACTATCGGGGCCGACTTGTGGGTGTGCTTGTCTTTGTGGCATTCCGCGTGCTCAACCCCGTTTAGCCTTACCAAGGAAGTCATGGTGGATGACCGCCTGGTGACGATGCAGGCACGTTTTCTACTAGTTCTCTCGGTCTCTCCTGACAATGGTACAGCTTTGGGATACGGCTGGACAAGAGCGCTTCCAGTCGCTCGGCGTGGCGTACTACAGAGGGGCAGACTGCTGTGTGCTTGTGTACGACGTCAACAGCGCCAAGTCATTTGAGACGCTGGACAGCTGGCGGGACGAGTTTCTTATTCAAGCAAGTCCGCATGATCCGGAGAACTTTCCATTTGTTGTCCTCGGCAACAAGATTGATGTGGAGGAAAGCAAACGGCAGGTAAGATCGTCTTTCGGGTCACGAGCACGTCCACACGATGTCGCAGGTGACGCAGAAGCGGGCGATGACGTGGTGTCAATCCAAGGGCAACATTCCTTACTTTGAGACGTCCGCTAAGGAAGCGATCAACGTGGAACAGGCGTTTCAAACAGTATCCAAGAATGCATTGCAACAAGAAGCAGAGGAACAAATGTGTGTCGTCATTTGGCAGGTTGGAAGACTAACTGGACGTCTGACAGGTATGTGGATTACCCGGACCCAATCCAAATCGATCGGGAGAGTACGCAGAGTTCTGGGTGCCCTTGTTAATGGATGTTTGTTGTTTTTGTCATGTGAGCGACGAGTGCCGTCGCCTGCTACCCATTTGTGATGCTGTTGAGTGTTTAATTTACTGTTACATCCGAGGAATCTTATGTCACTTGTCATGATGAAAAACTGGTACCGTGGTGACAGAATAAGTAGATCATGATGGTACGAATACAAGAGGGGTTGTGCTACCTGACCAAACTTACAACTTGAACTGCGCCCTCGGGAACTCTAGCTTGGTTGAAGCAGCGCCATCGACAAACCAATAAACCTGGCCTGGATGTGCAGGTTTGACGAGAGACGCGGGCAACTTGTGTTCGTCTGGCTTGTCGAGAACGAGGGGAAGGACATCTGCCTTGCTCTCGCCGGCGGCAACAAATGCGACGCGAGAGGCGTGATTGAGGACGGGCAAGGTGAGTGTGATGCGCTTCGGAGGCGGCTTGGGAGAGTCGTCAAGATAGGCGACCCATGTGTCGCTTTCTGCAAGAAGCTCGTGGCCTGGGAAAAGGGAGCAAGTGTGGCCGTCTGGGCCGGTTCCCAGGAGGATGAGATCAAAGACGGGGAAGCGTGCAGAGTCCTTTTGGGCAAACTCGCGGATGAGCTCCTTTTCGTAGGCGTCTGCGAGCTCCTCGAGGTCGTCTAGGAATGCGGGGTCGATGGTGTGGATGTTGGCGTGGGGGATGGGGACGTGGTCAAAGAGCTTGGTCATGCAGAGATGGTGGTTTGAATCTGGGTGATCGAGGGGCACGGCACGCTCATCGGCGTAAAAGACTTGCCTGTGGATGGATCAGCGTGGGTAGAGATGGGCGGGGAGGGTGAGCGAGTACCATTTGTCCCACCTGGCCGCGGGGTTGTCGATGAGGGCGGTGAGGAGGGTTGGAAGAGATCCACCGGAGAGGGCGACTGAAAATCTGCCCTTTCTCTCGATGGAGTCTTTCTGGGCCTTGAGTATGAACGCGGCGAGTGCTTTGGCGAGATCTGGAGTGGAAGGGAACGCGTAGAGCAAAGGCGGACTCGGTGGTGGATGCATCATCGTCAGGGGAGACATTTAATTAATTAATTATTTGTTTATTTATCCACGACGTCACTCCATAAACATGTCAAAACAATGACGGAAACAGACACAGCAAAAGCGCGTCGAGCAGAAACAAGACAAAGTGTCGGTTGCACGCCTCGTCGCTGAGCCCGTCGACGACAACAGCGGGCACGGACCACTCGGCGAGCCGCTTCACAACCTGCTCGCGCATCGCCACCTGCTCCTCTGCTGTCGGGTACACCGGCGGGGGACCAGGGTATCCATTCGGAAACAGCGCTCGCTTCGAGAGCCGCACGACAGACAGCAAGCTCGAGGCCGAGAGCACATGCGTGTACAGCACGTAGCACAGCAGCCTAAACAGACGTCAGACGCGCATACAGTCACACACGCACACGCACTTGTTCGCAAACGTCTGGAACGAGGCGCAGAGCAACGCGACAAACTGAAGCACGGCACTCGCAGCGAGTCGGCTCCGAACGTCGAGCACTTCCGATACCATTTCCAGTGGCCCACGGGTCAGATCGACAGAGACGACGGCAACGTTGCTCTCGGACACCTGGGAAGCAGTCGACGAGGTGTCATCCTCCGACTCGGCGGGACGCGTCCGGGCATAAGCCGCCTGGTTGACGATGGGGATAAAGTAGATGGCTTGCTTGTACGCGTGGATGAGCATAATACACGTCCCAGATAATCTCTGGATGGCTGAGAGTAAGCGCACGACAATGCCAGATTTCATGACGCGGTTGCGACCCGATGGCGATGGCTAATACGAGGTCAGCTGCACGTCGGGCGGGCGCATACAGGCACACACCTGCTCTGATACGGCGTCTGGACACGGGCCAAGCACGTCCAACACCGTCTTGTGGAGGAACCACGGCTGGGTGATGAGGGGGATCACATCCTTGAGCACGACCTTGAGCACGATTTCGCGGACGATGAACCTCTCGGCCTCTGGGGCGTAGTCTTCGCTGGGCAGACATTCTCTCAAGACGTGGTCGAAAGCTTGGCGCAAGTACTCCTCGTCTATCGACCCATCAGCAGTGATGGCCATGTGCGGCTGCAACTGGTGAAAGAGCTGCGGAAGCGAGAGCGCACCGCCGGTGGCATAGGACGTCGAGACCTTGGCGGCGGCCTGGTGGTAGTCCCTGTAATGCTGGGTGACGAGTGCTGTGATGTCGCCGTAGACGAGGAGGGAGAGGTCTGCATCGAGGACACGCCGTTCGAGTGCACGGACGACATGGGCGACGACGCCGGCGATCTGGGGGATAAAGTCCTTGTCGTATCTGGTGAGCTTCGACCACCAGGTGTTGACAAAGGCGCGGAGTGCGAGTGCGACGAGGTCGTATGCCTCGTCGTTGAGCTCTGGGGGGCAGTCGGGGGAGAGGAAGAGCGGGCCAGGCGGGAAGAGGAGACGCCTTGCGAGGCTGGCTGGCTGTCGGTACGAGGCCGTCGACGTCGCTGAGCGTATCGAGCGGGCATGGAGCTGGCCGGCCATCAACAGACCATATAAAACCGATCAGCGCAAATTTCAGCCATCCATGTTTCTCTCCCAATCCACACGTTCACAGAGACTCGCTCGACTCGACCGCTGGCGCAGATGTCTGTCCGCGACCGCGACCAAGACCGAGATTGATGTGTGTCTCACCCTCGCCGTTGTTTAGCTCACCCATATCTCGTCCACAGCCAGCCCAGCTCACTCTGACGCGTACAGCGAAGCCAGGACAGCTGCCCCCGTCCTCGCAGCTGCTGTTCGGACGGACCTTTGTGCGACACACCGTTTTTAAAGTTGCCTTTTGAGGCTGATAATCTGTGTTCTCTAGTCGGACCATATGCTCAAGATTCCCTGGGCCCAAAAGTCCGGATGGGGCCCACCGTCCATTGAGCCCTGTGAGTCACGCGACTCGCCGTCTATCTGGCCCTTGACATGTCCTAGATGGCCCCCTCGAGCTCACCCCCGCCG